>JAZHYW010026770.1:0-121599 GCA_037355805.1 Ixodes ricinus
TCGAACGAACTGGAAGGTTCCTTGACCATTGGAACATTATGTGTAGCCGCTGGGTACAGCATAATCGCGTTGTTTTATAACGCGAGCGATATTTTAAAACATGTTTTCAAAGTCTGGGAAGCAGACGGCACGGAGGACGACCGCGTTGCTCGCGTCTGCGGCGCTCGCGCAGTGATACGCGACCGGCACGTGCGGGCACCTCGGACCAGACAACAACGATAGAACGTAGCGCTAGAACCGCTTGAACGTTCTACCAAGGGCATAGAGACAAATGACGGGACGACGGTGCACGCGCGGCGTGTCGCCTACAACTTCTCTGCTCCGCACGCCGCAGCACTCCGGGTCTCCTGCAAAAGTGACGGTCGCTTCCCGCAGTGCAGCTTGGATCCAGTGTGGCTGCCCTGGGAGCACCATAGCGATACTCTGCTCCGCAAGCGGAGCTTATACTCGTGTGTCGTCATCGGCGGAAATTAAGAGACCAAAAATGAGGACTCGGCAAACGCGCGGATCTGGGAAGCGTTCCAGGAATAATACGTGAGCTGTTAGAGGAACATCTATGCTGTTTCGACGATTCCTAGCGTCACGTGTTTCCGGAACTACACTTCCATTCACAGTTTCGTGTTTACAGCGTCAGGTGCTGTCACTATTTGCAGCGCTAGCGGATAGTGAGCACAGTTGCGAGTCTTGGCTTCGTGCTTATAGACCACCAGTTGCCACTGATTAAAACAACAACAACAACAACGGTATCTCAGGTTGTAGTTTTCTGAAATACACTATTGCCTTACTGTTTTGTAATTCACAGATCAATTTAACTGGACAAATTGAAATAATTGGCTAGGTGGCGTAAGCCACCGCCCGATCAAAGGGTTCAGCCGTATCCATCCATCCATTCCCACGGGTATCACCAGAAATTAAAAACGTTTCCGGCACTAACCGCCTCGTTTTCGCCGAACGGATATCATCATATCAGCAATATCGGAGTAAACAAAGGCGAATGCGACTAATGAGGTAGTATTCACTGACGGGCATAGTTGGGGGGTTGTGGGGATATTTATACAGCGTGTAGTTGGTCAGCCATTTAAAGTTGCGACGAGTCACTCGCTGTAGATGAGCAATTTAGCCAGTCCGGTACCAACCGCTAGCCTGGGGTCTTTAACGTGCATCACGCAGTAGTGATACACGACCGCACGCCGGTACGATGCTCATCCAGATCGAAACGGGCAGGGGTGGGGTGGGCATAGTTGTGTCGCTGTTGCAGAGCGCAAACTCACAGTGAGCTTCCACGACCCCTCCGGAACGTGCACTTCACATCACCAAGATTGTGAGTCTTCTCGGACGCTAAGTGGGGTATGTTTTGAGCATGCGCTGTGAACGCTGCGCTCAAGTTTTTCGCTATACTCTCGCCCCCTACCGCCAAGTAGGCATATCTGGTATGGGCGACGAAAATATGTTAAAACATTTCAACCTGCAAATAGTAAAAAAATAGAGGGGAGACAAAACGAGATTGGGTGACGGTTACGCTTATATCCTAAATGCATTCTAATGGCGTGGCGACTGCAAAAGCAATGATTTCGCCCATACTGGAAGTGACGACAATTCAAGATGGCGGCGCCCTTGTGAAAAAGGTCTATAGTTTCTCAAGGCGTCAACGACTGTGCAAAGTTGGAAATAAAAAAAGAAAGAAGCGAAGCTGGAAGAGAAGTGGCGGCTGTTTGGGAAACAGCCAAGCTTGCCGCGCGATCGCTATCAGCCCATGGAGGCTGAGTGTGTCGCCACCTCTATTGCCCCCGTTTAATCGTCCCTTGTTCTTCAGCCTGCGTATGGTCTGCGCGAGGGCGGTGGGACGGCGGCAGCCATTTCCGCTCCCCGAGGGGGCATGCCCTTCCCCTCTTCTCACCTGGGGACTGTTATCACGGAAGCCCTCAGATATGGCGCGGGTTCGGTAAACAAGTTGTTTATATCGATAGCCCGGTGGCAAGTGCCACTTTAAATGGCCGCATTTTTTTCCACTCTTTTTTTTCTTCTTTATTTTTAAGAGATTTGTACTCCGACCGATAATTAATTATTTAATATTGCGATTATTACGGCGTCACTACGACAACAGCTTGTGCGGAAGCGCGATTGGTTCAGACTCAACGGTGCTAGTGAAGTTACCTTCAGAAAGTTTACTGTGTTCGGAAAAAGCTTGTGAGGTAAGTTAACAGAGCTTACCTGACAAGCTTACCTCTATGGCACTCTGATTGGTGCGTTTTCATGGACGTCACATCGTCTGGTTTAGGGAGGTAAAGGGGGGGGAAGAACGTCCCCCCCCCCTGAGAGTGTCAGCCAGAACAGTATTTGGTAATTGCTCCCCCCCCCCCCCCTTATTTTTCTTCTTTTTCTTGCGACAAAGGCGTTGTTGTGACAGTCCGGCCGGGGTCTGTTTGTATTCCCACCTCGCGCCTCCGTTGGGCGATGGCGCGAGCGCGCGGCATGCACACTCGAAGCCAAGGGCGCATTGTCCCACTACCCGCCGTTGTTTTCCCAGAGCGCGCGAGCGGGCAGGCCCCCTAATCGGCAGTCGCTTAGCGACGCTTGATTTGTCGAACTGGCGTGGGAAAGGCGGACAGTCGGCGTCCCCGTGGGTATATTACGACGCGAGAGCGGGGCTGCGTCGTCGATTCGACGACGTCCACGGACGCCGAGCTTCGGTGTTCAGAAACAGGTTGCTTTGCCCGTCTCCCGTCGGCTCACCGAAGCGGATTGGTTGCAACTTGCACGCTATCGCGCCCTACCCGGAGTTGATGCGCCGCGCAGCTTCGCGTAGATTGTTGCTTGCTTGCTTGCATGTATCATCCTATATCTAGCACGGTCGAACACTCGTTCGGGATGGTCGGAGCTTGGTCATGTTCGTGATTTTGTTGTTGGTGTTGTTGTTGTCGTCGACGTCTTGGTTAGAGCTTGCTGCTTTTCATGTGATGACTTTATATAGACACTCTGCACGCACCTGGCTTGCTCGTGTTGGTCGCACCCACTGCGTAAGATACATAGTTTTTTTTTGTGTGTGCAGACTAGTAAAATAAATAAGTAAAATAAAAAGCCGTGAAAGCTACAGTAATCTGGTTTGCGCATTTGAGTTATATTGCTGCGCCAATTGCGCCACTGTGCGCCTAATGACTTTGCATGCGCCACGCTGATACAAACGTATAAGTAAGAACAAATTTGCGCCCGGGTGCGCCCAAACTGAAATTATAAACGAGTCTCGTCGAAATTAGCCGTCTCGCAGTTTCTGTTGGCAACATTGACACCGGAACGTCCGGCCCAAATGGGACACCAGTGGACCCGAGTCCGAAAATCTGTATCTGTTAAAGTTGCTGACGCCAAAGCTATTAGCTGCCGTTGCTGCATGCTCACCGTGCTTTTCTGAAGTCCTGGAGTCACTTCACCCGAAGGTCTGAATAGTGGAGCAAACGCGCTGCCGCGGTCCCTCGCAGAACACGTGGGAACAAAGGCGAGCGAGCAGTGAGGCGTACGACGGAGCGAGATACGAGCTGCAGGATCGTGATTGCGTTGATTCCGCTTTGAAGCGATTTTGGCGGTGATGACACGAAAGTGCCTTTGATAGTAGACTTGCTGCAAGCTGCGAAAAAAGTCTCATAAAGTTTACACAGAAAGTCTAGAGTGAAAAGCAAGACGACGAGAGGCGGAAGAGGAAGAGCAGTGATGCGAGGGAAGCGAGTACGAAGAGAGCTCGTCTTCAGGAAGAAGAGCGACAACTTGAAGAGCGCATCATCTTTTCGCGGACTATGTTTGGTCATACCTAATCATTGAATAAGTCTGAAAAAAATAAAAAGAAAAGAAAAAGGAGATGGGGAAGATTGAGTCTAGACAAGTACTGTTAGCAGAGGCTGATGCAAAATTGGCTCAGAATTTCGAAGAAAAAAAAAAAAAAACGTGAAGTGATCCGTGAGCAATTGACGAAGTCCGAGTATATTTATATGTACAAGGACATTTATTATCCTATTCTAGTCACTGAAAACTGAAAACACCTTTTTGTACCTGCATTTTATTTTTCGGTGCACCTTACTAGTCAATGCTGAGCAATGACACTTATTTGTAGATCTGTTCATAATTACCTGTTTGCAAATCGGTTTTATCACGTGTCACGCTGTCATGTGCAGTTTTGCTTCGTATGTTTTGTGTAATTTATTCGTAATTTTGCGAAAAATAATTTATTTGCATGTCACAGTTCCTTTAGTTTTGAGAGCCTTTATTTTACCATCCTTAAAACTTGTACGCTACTCCCAACTTGCTGCAAAACCTCGTTTTTTGCTGCTCCATACTGTACTTTTTTTTCTGCTCCCCAGATTGTTTTAACGCTGCTTTGCCCAGTTCCATCCCTGCCAATACCAACTATTAAAAAAGAAATGGTTTGATGTTATGAAGCAATGCGCGCACGGTTTGATGTTATCAAGCAATGCGCGCACGAACGCCAGAAGCACGAGACCGTTAACTTTGAAACATTCCTTCCGCGGAACGAGCGCTCGCGCGATAGAAATGCACGTCTCGAAGCTGCAGGGGCGCGGGATCTATAGTTCGCGATAACTAGCGACGACACCGCTAATACACAGTACGAAGGGCAATCTACACACACTGTCTGGGGTCGTGCTTCTTCCTTGCCCTAAATCACACACACACACACAAAAAAACTGTCCTGCAGACATGTGCGAAGCATACATATACGTGTGAAGCACACACGCTTCTAAGATGCTCGAGGCGTGTCCGCAGACAATTGTCTGCGGAGAAACTCCGTGTCTTTTGTACGGTGTGTGAGCTATGTGCTTCCAAGGTGTCCGCAGACAGTGTTTGTGTGCCCAGTGTGACAACATCGTCTCTTGTACGATGTGTGATCTGCCGCGTGTTGTATCGATCCGGCTGCGACCACGGACGCGCGTCGGAATCCGTCGCGTCGTCTCGGAGGGCACCTGCGTTGGCGGCCCGACGCGCTGCGGCACGCGGACGCACGCGCCCAGGGCCCGGCCCGACTGAAAGGGCTGGCTCCGTTGACGCGGGCTAAATGCGGCCTGCACCGGGGCCCCGCGCGAGGTGCACCGCGGGCTCGTCCGCGAGAGGACGGCGGCACGGGCCGCTCGCTGTACGGTGAGGTTTTGTTGCTGCGGTGTGCGAGAGCCTCCCCGCTATGCACCTTCTTCGCCTCTTCGTTGACCGGGCGCCGCCTCTTGTCATCAAAAGAGAAATCGTCATTCTGCAAAAAAGAATAAAATGTCGCGTTCCGTGTTTAGGTTTGGATTACTAGCCGATGGACGGATGGATGAGGCTGAACCCTTTGAATCGGACGGCGATTTGCGCCACCTAGCCCATTCTTAAAACTGCGCGCCACCTATAGTAGCTAATGCGCTAATTATCCTAGTCGGCCATTGTTTGGGCACGCGGACTCTAGGCTTGTATTGGATACGAGGGCTACGTCAACATTCAGGCTTTAACTTGGCTCAGCTCGTATCGAGAACGAGTGCGATCGGCGAGGACTCGGATGCAGTCGCGTGCTTCGTGTCAGATGGATCTATAAAGGGATGTTAATGGCTATACCCTTTGTAACGGGCGGTAGCTTGCGCCACCTAGCCTAAGCCAATTTTCTCCAATGTTGCTCGATGTTGCTGTTACAGAAGTTGTCCCCAAGTCACACCGTGCACCAAGTATAGGCAGCATGCACGTTTCAAAAGAACTGTAGAAGCTCGCCATCAGCACGCGCTTAGCACACACAGCTTTGTTTTGTTGTTCGTCGTTCCTAGATTGTTGTATGCGTAGCGCACTCCCAAAACGCACTACTCAACTCGACGTTCCGAAACACGTATTCCCGCCATACCACTGCAATTAGCCATTAAGATCCCCTTCTAAACATGGTAAAAATAAATAAATATATATCATTGGGAGTGAGGGAAGGTTGACAAGCGCTGCCGTAGTAATATTGTAAAGGAAGAGGGGAGAGAGTGATTATTATATTACATCAAAGGTAGGGAAAGGAAATATATATATATACATATATATCCAAAGGGAGTTTTCTTTTTATTAACATTCTATTTTTTTTGTGTTGATAAATCTTTCCTTAAACAACAGAAATTACCGGCTGTTTGTTACAGCAGTCTTTTTGGTCGCCGTCTTTCGAGCGGCAGTATCACACACGACAACCTTGTTCCTCTCTATCCCTGGAAGCCCCAAATTGCCGGACGTCTGAAAGCCACGAATGCTTTCTCATTCCAAATAGGAAGTATAAGAATCTCCGAAAGGAATGGATTGATTTCCTCCAAACGCTCTCTGCCAGTCAACGTCCCTGGAGATGGGGCGGTGATGTTTCATGACGATGGAGCATGAGCGAATTTCACGCAGTAGTGTAGTACAAAGAGTTGTAGAAGTGAAGGACGGAATTTATTATTTTGCCCTAAATCAATAACACTTAAAAGACAACAAAAAAAAAGTGGCTAGGTGGCGCAAGTTGCCGCCTGATTAAAAGGGTTCAGCCTCATCCATCCATCCATCCATCCATCCATCCAACAATGACGTCACGCGCAGGCCTTGTCTTCTTGGTGGTATATTGCCCGAATGCACTATCGTCACTGGCGTCGAATTTCACGCGCATACTGATACCGTTGTCCGTGTTATATATATGCGCGGTCCCTGATTGGTTACACACCGCCCGCGGCGGCGCCAAGGACGCTTCCGCGTCGTGGTGGCGACGGCGTGATCCCCGGCGCGCCAATTTCGGCGCCGGGCCGCGCCTCTCTCTCCTCCTCGCCGTCATTTCCATTAGTCGCGCGACGACAACGGACTCGCATTGTTTCCGAGAAGAATACCGGCGCGGCGTCGGGCAGTCTCTTCTTCTTCGCGCCACAATGGGGACGACGACGACGCTGCTCTGTGGGACGCGTCCGTTCCGTCCGTCCACATGCGAACCGGCGCCGACGCTCATTCCCATGTCGACTGGACCGGACCCCGCCAGTACCACTCCGTACAACTTTACACTGACAGTGCGGCGGAAGGTATATACGTGCTCGTTGGAGCAGACGTACTTCGTGTCTTTCTTCACCTCCTCGCAGCACGCATTGCAAACGCGGCCCATAGACCACGTGACCATGATTGAGCAGTTGGACACTCTCTGAAATCTAGGCTCTCTCTGTATAGTTCCGCGGTGACAGTAAGTCGCGCAGGCGTGTCGTGTCAGCTTTGTTATACCGCCCCTGACGTCAGTTCGTCGAAGTGGTCTAGTTGTTTCGGCGTCGGAAAGTATGTAGCGAAGCGCCCGATTGCGGAATCGTGTTGCACTTGATTGGCAGGACTGGTTCCGTGTGAAATGGCGAAGTGTTCGTGCGACATGTCGCGTGGGGGGGGGGGAGGGAGGGAAGGGGAAGGAAGGAAGGAAGGAGAGGGTTCTCTTGTACGTTCCGAACTGTCTCGCGAGGGGCAGGGGAGGAATGAGAGAAGGCCCGAAGCAAGACTTCGGAAATAGATCGTTGCTGGCGAGAAACCGACGTGTCCAACGGGAAAGGGAGGGACGGGGGGGAGGGGGGGGCGGTATGGGACGGGACGGGACGGTCTGCGTTGACGGGAGGGACGGGGGTCGCTCTTCGGGCGCCAGTGTTCACCGTTTTTCCCCGTGAAGTGAAGTGATGTCATCGCAAAGTGACCATTGAGTCAATGGTGTCGCGTGCCATGACTGTCTGATATCACGTCATGCTGTCATGTGATATCATGGCATCACGTGATTCGGCGGTATCGCGTGACGTGACACGCGTCGTGATGTCGCGTGACTCTGTGGCGTCGCAAATGCCCGTTTTAGCGGAGGAATTTCTCGGCTACGATCTTCACGAATCACACCCAGGACTCGCTAAGAAACCTCTCCAATAACGGTTGTCTCCGGAAAAGAGGAAGGAAAACAGCGATATTAAAGGCTGATTATTTTGAGGGAGACGCTTTGGGGGCGTCAGCTGTGCACGCCGCGTCTTGTGATGATAAATTTCCCCTTGTATCGATTTCACACTTTGTGCAAGTCTCGTTTCGGCCGTCCACTTCCTGAGCGGCACTGGGCTTGTACTTGACTCGTGTTTCTCACAAGCTGCGAGAGATGCGAAAAAAAGAAATGATGAATTAGAACTTTTGTTTTAAAGTTTATACAAATTTCCACTTTCTATACACGTATATATCAAAAGGGAGCTCACGCGGGCGAAGTTAAACTTATTTATTTTTAGATAGCGGCATGACCTCTTTCTGGACGATGTGGCAGGTTAGAACAAGTTAGTGCGTGAGAAGTAATACAAAAATAAACCCTTTGTGAAAGGTCTGACTATAAATAAATACTTCTGACCTTTCAAAAGGGCTAGGAGCTCTTGGGGCTGCGACTATGAATTACAGTTGCACTCGCAGAAGCCCCCCTAGAACTGTAAGTCCCCCCCCCCCCCCCCCCCAGCCTTTTTCTTTTTTATAGTTTTGAGGTTTCCGTCGTGACCTCCGACATTTGCTGTCGGAGGATATATGTTTCTGCTCTAATGGACATTTGTTGCTGCAGTCTCAAATCGAAATTTCGCAGGTCTCGCAATCGTCCTCTTTCATCGACGCGGAAAAAGCAAAACAACAACAAAAACAACAAATGTTTGCTGTCACCACCGTGCTTGGCAAAGGTCAGGCTTCGGCCCCCGCGCGAGCCAATCAGAAAGACGGTTAGCGAAGCACGTGACAGCTCTCCGCGTGCGGACTACTCGCCGAAGGCACGTACGTTCCGATGCAATGATTGGCTCGCTGGTGCCGTCGGTTTCGCCCCTTTGCCAGGTGACGTTGAAAGGGTGTTTACTATTTGGACGCCTCTGGGTGGCGTGACTGCTCAATCGCCTGGCTCGTGGGGTGACTTTGACCTCAACTTGTGGTGGCTTGCTCGGGGACCCGGGCGTCGTGACGCCTCGCTCTGCGCGATTCGTAGTTGGCCAACAGAACGTGCAAAGGTTGCGTCAAATTCATCTTCGGTTTGTCGAGAAAAATTTTCTTTTATCTGCGCCCTACGACTTTCTCAAACGTATCTATAGGTGCTCATTTGCGTTTTCTGAATTTACTCGTTTACGCGACCTTAAGGGTGCACTAAAGACGTTTCTGAGATCGTCTGTTCTTGGTGGTAACTTGTCTTACGGGCTCCATGCATCCTAGAAATAATTAAAAAAAATTGATTGTGCGACGTCTATTTCCTCACTAAAAATGTGATCGAAGTTAGTGCCACGCCCCTTTCTGAGCGGAAAAACCTTGAGCACGACGGGCGCGCGTCAGCCAATCGCAAGCCCCCTTTCCGAGAGAGGCGGCTTGCCTCTTATTGCCCCCCCCCCCCCTCATCTTCATTCACAACGCTTTCTTTCTCTCTCTCTCTCTCTCTCTCTCGGAAAGACACGGAGAGAAACTCCGTGTCTTTTTGTATGGCGTACGAGCATTCTGACTGCGGCTTTTATTTCATCTGCATGTCCTCGTTAACACCGAATTTATTCGTTAGAACACGACGAGGTTGGTCAGTTTCCGGGGACACGCGAAAGCGTCACGGGTTCTGTTTACCGCGACGAACGAACCCACCGGCGTCGTCGTCGTTGTCGCGACATGACGATGACGTAATGTGCAAGCGTTGTCTTCTGGGTGGTATTGGTTGTAGAATGCGGCGATCGAGCGGCGATATGCCGTCTCTTTCGACGCTGGGTGGTCTTCAAGAAGGAATGCAGCGAGTCGTAGCGCAACAGTGTTCGAAACGAAAAAAAAGAAAAAGAAACCGGTAGGGCTCGGTTTTGGAAGCTATTCGTGGTGTACCACACACACGCACACACAAGGAGCGAACAAGGACGGAGGGTTAATTGACTTGGCGAGGGGAGGAATGGGTTATACAAGTCCAGCAGCCACCCGAGAAAATATGCTCGCCGCGGAAAACAGGAAATCGCCGCGTACCGCGATGTCGCGCAGGAGGAAGAGAGAATCGAGCGATGAAGCGAGGTGGTGACCACGGTCGCCGTCCCTACTTAGGTGGTGATTGCACTATACGGCGAAATTTCCTTTTTTATCGTCTTCTTTTTTTCCCCCGTTGCCACTTCTTTTTCTTTTTCTTTTAACGTTGGTTCGTTGCACCCTCTTCCCCCTTTAAAAGAAAAGGGAAAAAAAAATGTTAAATCGTCAGTTACATCGATTCGCCAAAATGTAATTGTGCGCGCGGTCGCGCAAAGGAATGCCGCGTGGAAAACGTAAAAGGGTTTTGCTTTTGTTTTACATTATTTCCCCCACTTCGTAATGCACTACGTGGCACTATTAGCGCGAGCGCGGCACGGTGGATAAAAGGGAACCAAACATTTGTGTAGATATAATCTCTGTAAGCAATTGTTTTTCAGTGTTTTCAAATTCATGGATTTTTCTCACCTTGCAACCAGGATGTATGTATTCCGAACGTATTTATGGATCGTTTGTACCTCTCCGTTTGTTGCCCCCTTTTTTTCCGGCCTGTTTTCCCTTTTTTCTTGTTTGTTTCTAACTTGGAACGTAAGCTGTAATCGGCTCTGTTGTTATCCCTGCGCAAACACGACGCCAACCATTGTCTTTAAAGTTAACGTTTAAATGGCGCGAACGAGCGTCCTTCGGGGGTGCTTTCAGTCAGCACACACATCCACAGAGGTTAACAAAGTGGTCGCTTTTAATGGTGAGAACTTATTCACGATTGCAGGCAAGGCACTTGGGCCGCTGCCACGCTTCTGCTCGTGTGAGCAAACACGTGCATTCGCAGGCCTGCCAATATTACCCTCACGCGCACTCTCGCGTGCTATATGACACCTGATGGCACCAGCCTGGACACCATATTTGCGACCTCTCGCCAAATCAGCCAAATTATTCATGCACTGAGGAGAACGTTGGGAACGTTGTTACATCGTGCTGCTCGCGTTCGCCTTGTCAGTATAACATATTTGAAATAAATAAAGTAAACGGTTCACTATAGCGAATGTGCAATGTGCCATTTTGGTGTTTTCGGTTTTTGCTTTAGATTAGTTACTGCTGCAGACGCCAGCACGCACAGCGCCCGTAACTGCACTCCCAGCGTGCTCCTTTGTACTTGGGGACTTTATGTGGGATTACCTTGGGGGATTTAGTGCGATCCAAAAAGCGCTCCATGTTCGCGCCTTTAGTGCGGTACACCCGAGCGCGCACTTGTTTACGCTTAGAAGGTACCAACAAAACAGCGCTCCACAACAGCTCCAAGTGCACCGAGGGAGTTCCTCATTAGCGAAAGCATCGGCCGCACGGCAGCTTCAGGTTCATGATTATCCTCTCGTGTAAGGTCGCGCCTTATACGTGCACCATGGCAGCGTACGCTCAACATGACAGCTCACGTGAGAGCTCGCGCGCAAGGCAGCACGCTCGCGTCATGCATGTACAAACATGTTTGTGTACATGTACACAAACATGTACAGTGATATGAACATGGAGCTGTGAGGATAGATGAATGAGGGAGCCTGGTATCTGGGCACCATGCGGTAAGCAACAGCAGATCGAAATGTTCCCGTCGAAGTGTTTACGTCGAAATGTCTATGTGAAAATGTTTAGGACGAAATGTTCAGGTCGAAATGTTCACGCTGAATCGTTCAGGTCGAAACGTTCAGCTGTCAGGGTTCGGGTCGAATTGTTCACCTCGAATTTGCTCAGCTCGTAACATCCACTTCGACATATTCAGGTCGAAAGCGTTTGACCGGTGACGTCATTCGTCGCATGTCCCCTCCGTCGACGGCAGTGCTTCGTTCTTCGATTGCTTACGGGAAAATAGACGCGCGGACTTTTCGCAATGCGCACGACTTGGACTTTAAGGTCCCTCTATCTAAGAACCTTAAAGATCCTTTAGAAAAATATACCTTTACGGTTCGTGTGAATGGAGTATTAGATTATGCGAGCTATTCAGATTACGACATTAATTAGCCGAACGCCAAAGGACATATCACGAAGCAAAGAAACGCGAACGCTCTGCGTTTCTTCATCCAAGCTCCAGTTACACTGCTCAGACATCATACAAAAGACATGATGACACAATTATCCGCGGACACGGCTCAAGCATGTTCGAAAATCATGTTAGCTTCTCGCATTTGCATGCTTGGAACATGTTTGCAGACGGTTTTTGCACGGCCAACGTGACCGTCAAACAAGGAAGAAACACGCCTCCGCCATTAGGGGAGTTTAAGGGAACCGTTTTTGCACATCCGATACGGTACGATCGGCCCTCCGGTACGAACTGCCCATGTGTGCGAGTCTTCTATGGTAGCGCATGCGCAGTTCGTACCGGAGGGCCCATCGTACCGTATCGGACGTGCAGAAACAGTTCCCTAGAACTCCCTAATAGGGAGTTTTAGCAGACAGTGGTTCCCCTCCGCTAACCCTCCGCTACGAAGAAACCGCCACTGCGCCTGCGCGCCGATGGCCTTGGCTTTAGAGTTCCGGGTAGCGGAGGGGGAAGCACAGGTCTACTAAAACTCGCTCCTCTGCTAAGCCCCTCCGCTACCCGGAACTCTACAGCCAAGGCCATCGGCACGCAGGCGCAGTGGCGGTTTCTTCGTTGCAGAGGGCTTAGCGAAAGGGGAACCGTGGCCTTACGATGCTCGAAGTTATTACGCATGTGGAAGTCACGGAAGAGATATTACCGCCGTAAAGTTTTCAAGGCCTCAGCGAATAAAAACTGTGTCCCCCGATGTCCTTTTTTATTTTAATTTTTTTTTCTACTTGGAATTTTTTACAGTGCAGTTAGGATCTGTCAAGGAATACGTTGATCGCGGCTCGATGGGAGCGGCAGAGTTTGGGTTCGGTTAGCCCCGGAGCGTGAAACGGATTCCAGTTTCATCCGACATGGGCGATTGATTGTGCATGGCAATTGCTGCGCGTTGAGAAATTGACGACGGTCACGACGGCGTCGGCCACGCGTCGCGACTGTCCTGTTTTGCTTTCGTTGTTCTCCGAAGCTCGCAGCTTGCGACCCGAACCGGGAGGGAGGCTCCGGTATCCTGGCGCGACGAGCAGTGTAGCTAATTCTTTTTTATTCGTGTTTTTTTTTTATATCGTCATTAGTCTCTTCGTTGGAATCCGACACGGGTCGCGATCACTCCCTCCCCATGCGCGGGCGACCAGCGGCTGTTCAAACAATAGAGGATTCTTGCAGGCCGACTCCGCGGTCGACCTATCCTCTTCCACGCTGGGGCTTGCATGCATGCTGTGCTTAAGAAAAACAACAACATGGAATTGCAGGCTTACTGATGGACTGACTGATACTCTAAGAAACGCTGAATGTAGCGCCCGGCTTATACACTTCGCCTAATTATTGCTTCTCTTCGTAATTGTTTATGTCGAGAGGACTGCGGGAATGGGAAGCTATAGTTGGTGACAGGCTTTCCCAAGTCTTTCCACTTTGGTAGAGCAAACCCTGGAGAGGAGGCAACCTCCTTTCCAGCGTTCGCTCTACTAAGGTGGAAAGGGGTGGGAGGAGCTTCCCCGAACTCTTTGAACCTGTCACCGGTTACGTTATGCCAACCACGGCCGCCGGCGGCTAGGAACGCTTGAGACACTTGTGGGCGCTGCCATCGTTCTGCACTGGGCTGTGGATCATAAGTTGAGTCTATGCTTTTGCGCCATAGCTATCTTTTGGCGAAATATCGCACGCCGCACATGCATCCAGAGCCCACTTACGGTGCCAATTTTCGCCCTGTCGTTGGAGAGCCCCATAAATTGTAGAAGTATAAAAAAAAATCGTTTATTATCTGCGACCTGGATTGAAGAGTGCTCGCGCTCTTAGGACGATAAGAACCGACGCGTTGTTTGTACGCGCGCGGTCCTTGAGCGGTGTACCTTGACCATAGACCAGTTTGTAACAACAAGCGTGGTGGTGCCTCGCAGTCTCCTATCCACGTGTATATACCTGGATGGCAAACAGAAACGGCGCAGTCGGCCTTGTACATGGCGGCGCGACGCTCGTATCGCGCGAGAGTGGGACAGGCGGAACTGCGGTTATCCGCGCGCCGCTGCATGGTGTATAATCGCGATTGTAAATGAGCCGCGTGTTTGTTTACAGTCTTACATCGAGGAGAAGGTTATAGGCGACGTTTCGGCTGTGTTTCAAAGGTGTACACCGTGTCGCGGCGCCACCCCTTTTCAAATCTATCCGCTAACGAGGCGAGTCGAACGGTTTTAACCTTGCACAGCCCACGGATTAGTGTGTCAACGAAAAGGGATAAATGTTTTTTTTTTATTTTACGTGACACGAACAGGCGACTGTCGATACACGATTACCATAAAGCGCACTTTCTGTTGGTGCAAGTGCGCATGCGCGAGTCTTTTGTGGTAGCGCATGCGGAGTTCGAACCGGAGGGCCGATCGTACCGTATCGCATGTGCAAAAACGATTCCCCTAATTTACAGATCAGCGTGTTGCCCAGGGCGACCTGGGCACACACGCTGATACGACAGTAACGACACAGTCCCCGGGACAACTGTTCAATCGTGCCAACCGCCGACAAGGTGTAATCATTGTATACCCGCAAGAAACGAGCAGAACTTGCGAGAGGACCTGTTCCGTCCAATTCGGTGTTTTCCCGCTAGGTGCCGTCCATTTTTCTTGGGCAGTCGCGAACATCCGGGCTCCTTTCGTCGGTAGTCAGCGGTTGATTACAACGATTAACATATAAATGAATCCACGCCTGCGCGTTCCCCCCCCCCTCTCCTAGGTGCGTATGCGCTATGTTGCGTCGATTTCGTTGCACAGTCTTCGCGCGAGTGTTTTTTTTTTTCTTTTTTCGACGAGCAGCGGCAGCATCCTCCATCCCACGCACACGGGTGCACTCGGGCCTCGATCACTATTTCGAGACCGACAGGCTCCTCACTGTCTCACCTCGTGACGTCATCGCCGTTGTTTTTTGCGCGTTATTTTTGTTTTCCCCCACGTCGTCTCTCCTTTAACCCTCGTTAGTAATTCTCGTTTTGAGGGGAGAAAAAAAAAAGAAATCACGAGGAATTCTTTTCCCCTCCCTTCTCCCTCCACCTTCGCCCATTCTTGACTGTTTGCGTTTGTTTTGAGAATTTCCAAACGCTAGACGGCGCTTCGTAAACCCACTAATAATGACGTTGCTTTTTTGTTTTTTTATGGGCCTTGTCTTCTGCGTGGTATTGCACCGAGTCGCGGAGGCGCGTGTGCGTGCGTCTTTTCTCGGCCTTGTAGTGTGTTTTCTCTGTCGTGGGAGTCTCGTCATGGGTGCGTTTCACTATATATCCCCCGGAGAAAGAGGCTATTAGTGTATACCTCTTTTCTTTTTTATTTGTGCCGCACATTTCTTTTTAGAGAACCCGATGAGAAATTCGCGTATTTTTAGGAGCCGGCCGGTGCTAAATTTAGGGAACCTGAAAGCAAAAATTAGCTCGGAGCGAAAAAAAATAAAGAAGAGAAAAATAGCCGCCGCCGAGCGCGTTTTTACTACAACGAAGTCCGCGGACTCTCTCTCTCTCTCTCTCTCTCTTACCCCTTCCCTTTCTGTACAAAAAATAATAAAAACAATCTTTTTTTTTTTTTTTAGAATGGACGATTAGGTTTTTTGGCAACGAAATACCTTTTAAGAAATCTACGGTCACTGACAACTTAAGAAACGGAGGGCGTGGCGAATCCCAAGCGTAATTTTTTAAGTTTTATTTATTTGATTTATTTATTTGAAATACTATCGGTGTTACACAGGACCAAGATATGAGTGGATTTGCACGACACAAAAAAACACAAAAAATACACGCGCTCAAAATGCACAGATCAATAACACGTATTCGACGCAACGATGAAATCACAACTCTGGGTACTGCTGTCAGAAATCTCTGAAACGAGGGAAGGAAACTCTTCTCGAGTTCCAGCGGTCACGACATGTGCCGGTAGCTTGTTCCATTCTCGCGCTGTTTGCAAAAAGAACGAGTACCTAAAAGAGTCATTGGAAAACTTCCGCTCTTCCACATACCGAGCATGCTTGTTGCGGGTTATACGCGACATGCTCTCATTAATATACTGTTGCTTATTTACCAGAACCAGGTTATTCATTATGGTATAAAAAAGGTTAAGCCGCTTCTGCTTCTCCGCACATTGAAGAAGGTGTAGATTTGCCTCTTTTATAAAGAGGTGACACAGAGTCCAGCCCTCTATATGACTCAAGATGTGTCTCACTTCGTAATTATTTACTTAGAAAAGTTGTTCGCAGAAACTTTATTTTGTGACATACATGTTCGATCCAGGCTGATATTTGTAGTTGTTGAAAAAATCAGTGCTGATATTTGTGCGTTCTCGCTGCCTTTTTCTCGCTCAGATAATTGTCATCGGAAATAATGAACTGCGGGCCTTTTAATTGTTTTTTGGGTATTTAGATGAATAATTGGTTTAACATTATTCCCAGCACAAGAATAAGAAAAGAATTCCAATTTTTACAATATGTCCAGGAAACCCATAAATTAATAAACGCTGCTCTCACTGCAGTAACCCAAAGACGGAATCCGAGTCATACAGCTGAAGTGTGTGTGTGTGTGTTTTATAGCACTGCGTGACGCGTAGGACTTCATATTACATCCAGTGTTTGACTGTTTGTCTATCTTGATAACGATGTCAGAGTTTTTCATATTCTAAAAGAAAACAGAATTATACCTTTCTGGAAAGACTATTATGGTTAAATAGCCTATTCTCGTGATATTGGCGTTAATTGGAGGCATACATTGCCGCGATTTGTATTAATAATAATAATATTAAAATTCACATATTTGAATAAATAATTTTTCAAGCTCTAATATATTTTGTTGCTTATGATCTAATTTTAAACGCGCGAAGAAAGATGACAATGAAAAGTGTGCTAATTATCATCACTGGTGCCAATTGCAGCATTTTTAATTACCAATAAAATAAAAATATTCTAAAATCAATGAAAACATTCTAGCTAATGTGAGAAATCCATGTAAAATTTCATTAATTGTGGGTAAAGTATATTGTGCTATCAAAGTCGCGACTTTTGACAATCGGCGAAACGTCCAAAGTCGCCGCCAATAAACTTCCAAACCAAATGCCCCCCCCCACAAAAAAAAAAATATATATATATATATTTTTTTTAATTACTAGTTTTTTCATAACATTTATTTACTTTTGTATTTGCTCGCCGTCGTTTTGCCAATCTCAGCCTTTCCAGTTCGAAGGAACGCCTACCTGCTTGCACGTCTGCTCACTGCAGCACGTTTCATTGGCGTTGGAAGCCGGTGAAACAGTAGTGAGTTTTAATATTGCGTATACGAGCGAACTCAAGCCCCATGTGTTTGCGTTAGCTTTGCGTGTTCCACACTGCGCGTGCGCGGAGCCCAAAATTGCGGTCTTGAATGGCGCATGGCGAAAGCAAAAGAAAACAAAACGTACCGCACGCCGTTGATATTGCTCCAGATTTGATATGAGATATTTAACATGCGGGTCCCAGATTTCACATGCGTATTCTAATTAAGGCCTTATTAGCATCCGGTACGCTGTTGAGTTTTGTTTCTGAGGAAGCGAGTTCTCGGTGATCTTTACTGTGCGTCTTCTTTTCCGTCGTAGCACTTGCGAAAGCCAATCGTAGGCTCTTTTTTTCTTCTTTTTATTTAGGTTTAAATATATATATTTTTAAAGGGTAACTGCGAAGAAACGAAAGTATTTTTAAACAACCTAATTGGGACAAGCATGTCACAAAACAATTTTTCCGCCAAAAACAAAATTTTTTTCCAGCAATATTTATTGCGCGAGACTGATTTTAGTTTGCGGCTATTTTGTCCGTTTTAAATCGCGCGCCACAAAGTTGGTATTATACGTCACGTAGTGGCTGCTCTATACGTCACGGAGTGACGTATAACAGCTACTCCGCGCGCGTCGAAAGAGCGGGAGTTTCCAATGTGGAGAAGTTGTGAATATTGCTAGAAAAAATTTGTTTTTTCGCGGAAGATTTGTTTTGTGACATGCTTGTCCCAATTGGTCTGTTTAAAAAAATGCTCTTTCTTTTTTTGCAGTTACCCTTTAAAGCCTGGTCATTCGCCGAGCTCTCCGTGCATCGCAAATATCGATTGACCCTCTGAAGTGCTTTGCGGGAGAGTAGACCCTCCAGGTTTCTTGGAGTGTAAATCCTTTTCACGCGATCCGAACTGCGGCCCCCGTAACCCCATCAAGCAACATTGGCGGTCGTCATGCGTTTGTCTTCTTAGACATAGGATAGGTGGCGCAAGCTACCGCCCGTTCCAAAGGGTATAGCCATTAACATCCATCCATCCATTGAGCCCGAAGCGTATTCGTTCGCGGTACGAGGTGGCCCTCGTTTCCAGAATCCATTCCATTCTCGAAGTGTGCGTTCGAACGTTCAAACGATGGGAGACTCGTATGTAATTGGTGCGGTAGCTAATAGATTGCGCGCACTTTCGAAAAAAAAAGCTTGATTTCGTCGAGGAATCTGTCTCCGGTGAAGTGAAGCGAGACGGCTACTCGTTTGATTTTTTATGGAAATGAAACGTCTCGACAACCACGTCAAGGAATCTGGTGTAGCCATTTTGTAATGCTAAGCCTGTTACTACTACGAGTTCAAGAAACGCTGCTAACGCCACGCACCCCTCCGCATTTTTACTTATTTATTAAGTAGACTTCGTGCGGCAAGGCCTTTTTTTTGTGACGTCATCATGACGTTGTTTTCGACGTCACGACGCAAAGACGAGGTAGAAGTGTCTCCAATCAACGTGTAATATTTTGTTAATGTTTTTTCGAGGTCGACTTCTTACTTCTCTTGGGGTGCTCGAAGCGCGATCGAGGTTGACGTTCTTTTACGTGCCAAGAGGCAACGCCGCAATCGTCGCAGTGCGATCGTGACCAGATAAATAAGTAAATGTTAAAGAAGACTATATAGCGAGATATCATTTTCCTCTAATTCTTTCCCGTGACTTCTAATTTTAATCGGCTTTTTCCGTCGCCCCTATTGAATTTTTCTCCCGTTCTCACATTTCGGCCGCCAGTCCGCGCGCCGGTTTTCGCTGCACGCAATTGGATTCCAGCTTTTCTCCTTCACGTCTTCTCCGCCGGGTGGCGTCTCCTCTGAAGCCGTAATCACGATGCTCTTACACACACACACACACACACACACACACACACACACACACACACACACACACACACACACACACACACACACACACCACACACACACACACACACACACACACACACACACACACACACACACAACAAACAAACAAACAAACAAACAAAAGGACAGTTTGCTGCAGGCACGATGACATCTGTGTGTCTATACGGACACACATGTCATGTCAGGAGACAGTTCTTGTAGGCGACCAATAGGACAGGATCGTCGTGCAACGAACAAACACGTCTGAGAAGGTTTCTGGAGACTGTCGCTTGTATGCTGTATTAGCAGTACGAGCGCGGCTTTACGACACGCGAACATATAAAGGGGCGAGATCTCTCCGCAAAACAAGCAGACGGACGATGGAGGTGGAAGTTGCAGAGAGCCGCCGGGAGTTTAGTCTCGTATTCTTACGACATCCAGGAGCACTTCGCAAGCGCGGGTCCCATGGCTCCGGAGTCTCGACTCGCTCCGCTCCCCGATGCCCGAAGTAACGAACACGGGCGTCGTGCGGTGCCGAGGGTTAGGCCCACGGTACGTTTAGTCTGTCTGCCCGAAACGACCGGTTGGGCCAAGTGGAAGACGAGTCTGTTTGTTTGGTTAAAGGAACGCGCGCGCCGGAGTTCGGTTCTCCGCAGAAGCGTCTGCTTTGCGTGCATACTTTTGGACTGGCATCGCGCTGTTCGCGTTGAGAAGACCGCCTTGGCACGGCCCTCCGTTATGCGTTTAAGCGGGTGTCACTGGCAGCTTAAGAAGGCGTGGCTTCGCGGTTTTTCGGGCCTTTATTCGTCGCTGGTGAGTCTTAGTGTTGCGCGTATAAACGAGCGAGCGCTGCACTGCACGCCAAGCGTGCCACGTCTCGAGTGACTGGTACACAGACAACCCTTTACCCCGTGCCGCTTTCAATTTTGCGCGTTAGGTCCGAGCTAAGAAGTGCGGGGCGCGGTCTCTTTCGGATGGGATGCCCAGCTTTCAGCACGCGCTGGTTGCCTTCCGTCGTGCTTTGGCAGCCCGCGCACGATCGAAGCTCCCAAGACGCCGCCGAAGCTTCAAGCTCGCGCTGGATGCGAGACGACCGCAAGAAATCCTTGTTTGTGATGTGTTTTTCGGACCGTCCGCGCTCGAGGATATCGTGTGTCTAGTAAAGAAATAAAATAAAATAGGAAAGTAAAGAATTACACGGGCTATTGCCGTTGCTTTTTGATCGCCCCCTCGTCCTAACAAAACGGAGAGCGGGAGCGAGGCGAGCTGTTCCGTTTAAACGGACGTATATCTCGTCGGCGTTCGTGCATGGTGGCAGGATGGTGGCGGCGTTTGAACGCCGCCGCTGCGAATGGCCTGTGTTGTTGCGAATAGGGATACGACAGCGTATAATACCGGAGCAACTGCTCTCAAAAGCAGTTTGCTCAAAAGCTTCTTTTTCTCTCTCTCTCTCTCTTTTCTTTTTGTTGAGAGGAAGCAAATCAATGGCAATCGAAAAAGACTCGACGTAGCCGCTGCAGTAGCAGCAACAACAACAACACAACATTAAGCAACAAAAAAATCACGTTGACGGGTTGTTTACAACAAAACTGCGAGCGTTTCATTGTGAGCGGGAGTATACTGTAGACGCAGATCTCTATTGGGCGATGTCTTCAAGAACTTCTAAAAGGAAACAAAAATACGCGCTAGACGTTCTGAACCCCCCGTGTGTTCCAGTTACAGAACGCGGGTTGAACGGCGCGGCGCCGTTTATTGTTTGGAACAATTTCTGCGGCGTTGGTCCTTTGAGACCGGCAACTTCGCCGGCCATTGGGCTTCAAGTTGGGCTAAGAAATAATGGCGTGCCGTATTCTTCGTCCGCACCCGCAATCTATAAAAGCAAACTTCGGCAAAAAAAAAAAGAGAAAAAAAAGAAGCTTGTTTTATATAGTTTGCATCCTGTGCCATAGCCTCCTCTATGCTCACAAAGCCTGGCAGTTCGACGACGGAGCCATAGAGTGCCTGGTTGCAGATTTGGAGCCCGAGGATCTGCTAGCACAGAGCATCAAAGAGCCATTTCTCGGAGAACCTAGACATCAGCGCACAGCTTTTGCAGCGGCGTGGACCCAAAACTCACTTGTTCGCTCGGGAGAAGTGTGTTTCGGCGTCTCGCCGCAGCGGGGCGCCAGTCACGTGGCTCTCCTCTCATGCCTTGTCTGCCGCTCCACCTATTCCATTTCGGCGGCCGCTTCTCGTGGCGATCTGCCAGGCGTTTGTCAGTATATAGGAGGCTATGATATCACCCATAAATCTTCAACATTCCGAAAATCTGTCATGTCTCGTCGTACTAAGCAATCTTGAAAGACAAGTCCTCAGAGTCCCCGGATGGCGGTAGGCATCCTATCGACATCCGTATTTTCTATTCATCGTTGTGCTCGCTCTTGTGGTGGGTCGCTCTATTAGTGATATAGATATGAGCTGTGGCTGTCGATGCCCGCGCCCCTCGCGCTAAAATCTGCCTCGATTCCTTTGCGGTAGCTGCCGTCGTGTCGTTACGTGAGGCCATGCGTGGGTGGACGCTAAGCAAAACTGTCAGTCTCGTCTGTTGCGGTTTCGTTCCAACGTTATATGCCTTCTCCTGTTGCCGGTGCACGTCTCTCTGATTTTTTCTTCCTTCTTGCTTTTTTTTTTTTCGTTGTTGTTTATTGCGTCTGAGTTGCAGCTACTCGGGTTAGATGTTTGTGGAGGCGTTTTCCGGCTCCGCGTTGACTTTGTCGACGACGCCTTCCCCCATTGTTTTCGAGTCCACGCGATGCCTTTCGCCGCTTGCTCCTGGGTGGTCGCCGCGACCGCCTCAGACGGTTTTCACTGTCAGGATTTTTTGAGACAGGCAGACGCGAGCGGCGTACATATTCTGTCCTATACAGCTCGCCCTCTCGAATCTCGGTCGAGGTGCTGTCCGATGTTTTTCCTTGCTTTGCAGTTTTGTTTGTAAGCTCCTTCCCTAAAAACTTCCTCCGTCTAAAAAAAAAAAAAAAAAAAGGCGTGTTTTTTTAAAGGCAGTTTAGCCCATGTTCGTGAAAGAATCACTGTTTTGCCGCCTAATTCCGTAGCTCTCGACTAATGCAACCTTTCGGTCCGTTTTTACGACAGACTGGGAAATATTTGCGAATTCGTCGTGCCACCAATTCCTGGCTTACAACCAGAAGAAAGTGGAAAGCGAAGTATCCAGAGGCCCAATTTCAATATTTTGGGCTGACCAACATTTCATTTTTACGTGTTTGGTCGTAACTATACGACAGGACGCTCGTCGTCCAGGTTGGCGCTGTGAGTGGAAAACACGACAAAAAACAAACCAACAAACAAACAAAAATGAGTATCAGAGGTTTGCAAGTGAGTAATGTGAGAATCAATGAAGGGTTGTTAGCCAGTGAGTGAGTGAGTGCGAGACGATTGAGTGAGTGAGTGTGAGACATGAGCCAGTCTGAGAGTTTAGTAACTGAAAAAGAGGGAGCGACAGATCACCCGATCAGAATGGCATTGACGCGGACGGGCGTGCGACGAACCCTGCACGCGTGTTGTTGCTTGTTCATTTTGTCCCGACCGAGATGTCGCCGAGACCAAGGACATTGTCTCGACCATTGTGCAGCTGTCACTGAAACGTGCTGCTGTGATGTAACGGGCTGTTCTCGTATTCCAAGTCCGAACGACCGGACGATGGCCGGACTGCCGAGGGAAACGAACCGCACGGCACCTGTTCTCAGGCGGCGCGTTTCGCGTGGCTTTTTTTAGCCCGTTGCACGCGCGCACTGACCGAAAGACGGGCTCGTAATAAATAAGCGAGCGAGCGGCCCTTTCCCGACGGTTTTGATTGGGGTCGTGCGACGCGACTGACGACCTCCGGCCAATCGCCTCTGGCAATAGATCCTTTTCAGAAGTCCATCGAGCGACATCGGCGGTCGCCATTGCTCGCTCACGAAGCGCCTGATTGGAACCGAATGCTCGCCGAACGCTGACGTCACACTCGTGTCCAATGCGCGCTCAAAGTATGTGAGCAAGCAATGGCGGACGGGTGTTGGCGCGGACTTTTGAATTGCGGAAGCGAATTGTTTTCTAATCACGGCTATGATCATAACTCAATCCATAAAATCAATGTGTACTAAAAAAAGTATATATTTATGTGTGGTTGATTTCTCTATTAAAATAGGTATCAAAGATCGATTCCATCGGAACTATCGCAGACACCAGAGGGCGCCGTCGGACGAGGAGAAGTAAGGAGAAAAGTTTCTTTTCTCGTCCGACGGCGACCGGCGTCTCGGTAATCGATCTCCGATACTGAAATGGTCACGCATGAACGAATCTTTTTTGTTATCTTTTATACTCTAGCTCATAGATTGAGTTATGACAGAAAGTAAGCATTTTTGACGGACATCCGTCTGGTTAGAATGATTAAAACTTAACGAAACTCTAACCAACAATCCCGACGTTTCTGAACCAACTCGGTCCCTTTATCACGGGTGACTGTTTTATCCTGGGAACGGCCGCTCACGAATAAAACTTGCTTAGAGTTTCAAGGAGTTTTTTATGCCACAGAAAGTGGTTTAGTGCCGCTTTAAGTTGACAGTACGGTGGGAGCTATAGGCTCCCGCCAGACCAATGGACCGCCTCCCTTTTTATCAGCTGACTTTCTGCTCGTGGGTATCTGGGATCGATGATCGGTGGTCGAGTGCGTTAATCGCAGAACCTGCAGGCGTCCCTGCCCGTTTCAGTCTGAATGAACATCGTATACCACCGGCGTGTGTTCGTGGAATCGGTGATCACTGCTGCGCGATGTACGTTAAAGACCCCAGGTGATAATAGACCGTGTTTTCGTGACGGCCGCCATGTTGAATTATGACGTAGCTGAGTTGAGGCAAAATAGCGAATCAATTTATTTGCCGATTGGAAGGCGCTATCTACTCAAGGGGTTTGTGCGAATAGTTCTACTTTTTCCTCGGCCCTACTTTTTTTATTGTAGTTACGCTTAAGCTATTTTATTGTTTGCCGCCCAACCCAACTTAACACGTCGTATTTCAACGTGGCAACCGCCACACGAAAACGGTCTATGCACCGTACCACACTAAGTCCGACCACAGAATCAATTTGAAAGAAAAACGTCATAACTGACCAATTATTCCGCCTGCGTGACTGATAAATGTTCCAAGCTACCTAGTACGTACGAATTATTCGGGATATTTGCTCTTATAAATTCGAGCGCAAGGAGAAGATGCGCTCACTTTTTACCAGAGAAATGCATTACCGGAAGTCAGTTTTCGTCTGGTTGCTGTCTGCTTCCATTTGCCGCAGCACGCTAGCGCCAGTGGAACCTCTAGCGTACATTATAATAACCTTATGATACGCATGCGCAGAGAGCAGGCTCGGGTCATCAAGGGAGGCGTTCGATAGGTCTGGCAAGGACGAGGTTGCCGGACTCTTTTTTTCCTCTGGCATGACCTTCCCAGGCCGCGTCCCTGGCTTGACGTGAGTCGATGGATGGTGGGCTGACCATCGAACCTCGAGGCTAGAGCCAAATGACGGGGCAGGCAGGGTTCGTCGTGGCTCGATTGAGGTGGCGTGTCCTTGCGCCTTGTGGTCGCACGGGTGGATGGCGCGACTGCGGGCGGGTACACGCGGTACTACGGGGGAAATCGAAGGTAACGAATAACATCGGCATCGTCCGGTTTTGTTCGTCCGTAGAAGCGACAACCACGCGTTGGACGTGCACTCGGTGAAACCACATTCGACTGGTTGTGAAGAATGTCCGTGCGCAGATGTGTTTGTCGTGTGTCTTCCGCGCAGTCTGTGGTTTCCCGCTGTTTCTATCGTGTATATACACACGGGGGATCGCGCATCAATACGTGTTGTTTTTGTTCGTTATGGCCTGGTCCCACTAGAGCGACAAACAGAAATAACCGACACCGAGTCGGTTATTTCTGCTTGTCGCTCTAGTGGGACTCTGGCTTTCGATGCGCCTGGCTGCGCTCTCAAAAAAGACCTCATTTGCTTTTTTTTGTTGGCAATGACAAAGCGCTGTTTGGTTCGATGTTCCTGGAATGTAGCTGTAGTTATATTACTCAAAGCGCTACGATGCTCATGTGCAAACCGCACACGCGTTTGTGAAACAACCAGAGCTCTTTTCGCTGAATCTCTCTCTGTTTGGACTGATGCACACGTGAGGCGTGCGCGCCAATTTTAACGTCGAAGCGGAAGAGCAAACTGGGGTCGGTAGATATCTGGAGATACTGTCCACTTCGGAATTGCTTCCTTCGCAGATAACAACGCAACGAATCCGATTTATCCGAGTCGTATTAAAGGGGCACTCAAGTGGATTCTGAGATCGTTTATTTATGGTGGTAACTCAATCTTCAAACATCAAACATTCCCCCCCCCCCCCCAAAAAAAAAAAAAAAAAGAAAGGAATTTTGAAGTTACATTTATGGGCGGCCGATTCCCGGATGACGCCCCCCTCCCCTCTCCCTTCCCCTTTACCAGCTGATGCCCCTTCAGACGGCGTTTTTCAAACAATAATTGCTGTATTACGTCTCCTACATCCAAATATTTTGCGATTTTTGTACTACGGCTTAGGGCGCTTGATGGTGTATGGCCAGCCCTGGCTGTGATCGGCGCTCAGTGTGCTCGAGTGCACGGGCACCCATAGCGTTGTCTTCAATGCCAAGAAAAGTTGTCTCCAAGTGTGTCTTGCCATCTACCACTGGTCATTTTTATTGACTAAAGCCCAACAAGCAATATGCCATCAAAAATAAGCTTCTACAAAAAACACTTCAGTGCCCCGTTAAGAAAAGGGGGGGGGGGGATGAAAAAGACGGAAGCCATTTTCGGACATCGCACGAGCTGTGGGGTTCTCATTACTGCTCCGGCGGCAGCCACCCTCTCCGCGATAGCGCTTCATTTTTTTTTCCCAGCGTTACGCGGCCGCGCTTCCTCCGTTGCTTTGCTTCCGTGCGCTTCACGCGAGAGTGGACCGCGAGCACTCGCTCCGTCCCGCAACACGGACCGGACTGGAGCGGGCGCTACGCCGAAAGTCCAACCAATCGCGTACCTCAAGATCGCTACGTCACGACCTCACTGTCCAATAAGCGGCTCGGAACGCGGCCGGCTACGACCAATCGGGAACGGAAGCGAGCAGTGACGCGGCGGTTTGCGTTTGTGCCCGCGTTCGGGTTCGGTCCGGGTTCGCGGGGCGAAGCGGAAAAGGCGGCAAACTGCGGGGCCTCAAAGGGCTTCCCAATTGGGGCATTGTCTCGGCGCCGCTTTTTACGAGCTCTCGCCACGGCGGCCGCCGCTGTATGTTCTTTGGCGCAGAAAGTTAAACACGGCAGCGCGTAGCGCGGCGCCTTTTGGGTTCGCACGCTCGACTGAGGCGGGCGACGAGACGCGCGCTCGTGCGTGCGTGTGTTTGTGCCTTGACTGCGCGGCGGCATGCACACACGCCGCCGAGGAAGCGCTGGCTTCCCTCGTTGGACGCTTTACCGAGCGTGTAACGTTGGAGTATCGGTAAACCGGCGCGAGGGATGGTCACCCGGGGTTCGCTGATGCGCTTGGGAGGTAATCGCGCGCGCCTCCCTCTTCTGGGCAAACTTAACTGACCCTCCGCCGCGCTTTTTTTTTTTTTTAATTTTATATATATTTTTTACTATTGGGTTCACTAAGAGGGCGCTGAACGTAGTGTGGGGGATTGGTTTGGGAACACTTGTGACCGCGGCTTCGCTCTTTTCTACGCCGACGCCGTGTACATGTGAACAGAAGCGAGTGAACTCAACAGAAATGTGAGCCACCTCACGCGATCTTATTGAATGCACTGTGACCATATCGAACGGCATATCGAACGGCATTGGCAGACCAAAATCTATTAGTAAATTTGCATTAGAGCAGCAACAACAACCTGACTTGTCGTTGCCAGCTTTGAGTCGTTAGGGTCTGTGAGCGCGTGGTCTTCCTCGGTCTGCCAAGGTGCTCGCGAAGGACCAGCGCTTTGATTAGTCTTGGGAGGGTGCAGCAGTCGTGTCAAGATCGACGCGGATTCGGGCGCTCGATAAGGGACAGATAAGCGGGACTACCCGCGGCGAGTGCCCCGGAGGAAGGTTACCTACCCGTCCAGCGTCCTTCGGAGACATGACCGCTAACCGGAGGTTCGCCCGCCACGGAAAACAGCGGTACGTTGCGAACGCTTCCCTGTAGTGTGCGGCCTTGGAGACCTACCTCCACGACATCAAACTCTTCGCGGCGGGGCTCGACCCCAACGGCAGCGAGACAACAATCAGGAAAGAAAAAATAATAATACATAAAGGTAGAGGTCCAAGTACGACAGTGTCCTTGATGTAGATAGAGAAAACCTGCGGCGGCGAACGAGTTGCTGCCGCCGCGTTCGCGGGTCACGTTCAGGTAGTCTCACCCGCCTCTGCTCCGTTTCACCTCGCGGTGGACCGCTGGGGAAGCTACGATCCATCGGAGCCAATCCAATGGCCCTGCTAGTGTCATGTGACAGTCGGGAGGGTCGCAGCGCGACGCTCTAGGCGCGTACTCGCGTCGCATGTTCATGGCGATGTATTGGCTGGGATGGCTGGTGTCGTTCGCTGCGGTCCATGGGGTAAAACAAAATATAGTTTTTTTTTGTTTTGTTTTTTGTGCGTGCGTGTTTGGGACGGATTCACGTGTTCGCAGCGTGCTTTTTTCGTTGCCCGAGGGAAAGCTTCGCTGGCTCGAACTCGAAGGCGGCGGCCACTTCGCATGCGGCACGCGCTACACCGGCTATACCGGGTGGTCAGCTTGGCGGGCGCAATCGCGCCGGGTTGTTGCGACATCGTATCGTGCTCCTCCTGCTTGCGGGATGCGTTGCTGCCGCCAACCAGACCTCCCGCTGCTGCTGCTGCCTCTCCTCGGCCAGGAACGAGTGCACGGCGGGCGGGATTGAACCCGCGGGCACGCGTCCTTAACACGCCGCGTGTCCTTGTCACGCACGTCGGACGTGTACGCGGACGTGTGCCCTCCCGAGAGGCCGCCGTGTGGTTCGAAGCCCGCCCAGCGTGCCTCCTGGTTCGCTCACTTGTCATGCGAGGCGCAATCGCCGCCTCGGTCGGAGGAGCGATTTTCAGGATGACTCGCAGCTCGCTCGCTCGCGTGTGCGTGCGTGCGTTTCGAAGACGACTCAATTAGTGGGAGGTGGACGATGATCGGATGCCGTACGGAAACTCGAACCGGAT
Source organism: Ixodes ricinus (assembly GCA_037355805.1). NCBI lineage: Eukaryota > Metazoa > Arthropoda > Arachnida > Ixodida > Ixodidae > Ixodes > Ixodes ricinus. The sequence continues at coordinate 28,399 of JAZHYW010026770.1, forward strand.
CATTTTTGTGCCTCGTAGACTCCGTGCGTGGTTTGGACGCTGTCCATTGAGGACGTTCCGAAGACCGGAGTACGGAGCTATCCAAAGATAGTAGCCACGTTCTTCGGGAACTAACTCGGACCCTTTGCTCGCGCTGCATCCTAATTGCTGCGCGTCGTACGAACCGCTCGCCACGTTCGAGGAGTGAAACATTAGCGACCTAGATTATCTTTTTACACGGTGCCGACGACTTTGTTTCGTTTCACCTTACATGAACATGTTATGGTTGGTGTAAGATCAATCCAGTCCGTGAAAGAATCACGCGACTAACCCCCCCTCCTTCCCGCTCTCGTGGCCCGCCGCGACACCCCCCTGATCACTGCACATATGCGGTCCCCCCTCCCTTTTGTGACGCCACTGGGTGGCACGGAGCAGCAATAATGCCTAGCGTGTCTGAAAGCCCCTTTAGATGTCTGTGGGTAAAGCTGTGCCCCACAAGGTGTAACCTCCACTTTGAAACCACGGGCAAACGTGTCTCGACGACATGACCAGTTTGTCGATCTGATCTCGTACTCTGTCTAATATCCGGATTTTATTTTTCCCGACTACTTTCAGCCGCACGAAGTTACTTACTGATTCGCTCACCCGGTTTTGTTGGCCCGATTATGCTGGTCTCGCATCCTGTCCATCTTCCGAAACGGACCGACGGTTGATCTGATTAGGCGGTCCGAGGTGTCAGCCCGTGCGATTAGATTGCTCGCGTCCCATTTGCGGTCCGTATACGTAAAAGCGGGGGGCAGTGGGCCACTAAAAGCGTCACCCTCGTTGATACGGGATCTCGGTGGAGTGGTCAACGCGTCGCGCGCTGCCAACCATTTGCAAAAACAAACGTTAGCAAAGAGAGAAAGACTTTGTGTGTGTTCTTATTCGTTTTCTCGGAAACCGAGTGCGAACGGCCGAAAACACGTCCACCCAGTGTTGCAAGCAAAAGAGGAGGGAGGGCAACATCCGCTCTCTCCTTGGCTGCTGCCTGCTGCTGCCGAGTTCTCTGGCAGAAACGCGCATTTCCTCGACGGCGGCGAATAACGCGAGCGGTGGCGGAGCAAAAATCAAGATTGGCGGGGGGAGAGGGAGGGACGGGGAGGTGAAAGCTGACAACAAGCACGAGCAAACGTAACAGGGAAAAACGCTAAAAAAAAAAACAAGCAACAACAGAAAAATATAAATAAAGCGGCGGCGAGGTGGTCGGGCAAGGCTGCTCGCCGCTCGCTGCAGCTGCCTTGCCTCCGTACACCTCCGTTGCGCAAAGGTCGTTCGCAAGGACGCCACGCGACGGTTGCTCCCGTTTGTTGCCGACCGCCCACCGTTGTTGTTGTTGTTGTTGTGTTGGTGTCCCTCTCCCCTTTCTGCTGTTTACCTTTCTCCTCCACCGCACTCGCGCTTTTTGATTTCGGTCCTTGTCTCGCGGTAGAGTTTGCTTGGGGACACCGCCCGCCGCACACACTCTTTCTTTCTCGCGACGGTTGCCTGCTTTGACCGCGGACAGCGAGCGTGGGTGGAATATCATCCGCCGTCAGGCGTTGCCCCGTATTTCGTGCGATGGACCATCGCGGAAATGCGCAGCGCCTCCCATTGTTTTCCCGCGACGCCCTACGGCAATCTGATGTAAAGGACCGCTTCATATTGCTTTGGCATTTCGCGGTTTGAGAGCTCAAAGAAACCAGGACGATAACAAGAGAGTATACGTATCAGCCTCGTTAATTAACTCGCCCGTGCTTTCTTTTTTTGAATTTTTTGTGATAATAGAGAAGGAATCGAGCCACCTTCAGAATACAGGAGGGTACGCGCCGGCCCGAGCGTACATCGGAACGGTCCCAGAATTCTCCGCGCCGCGCTGTGCAATGTGGGATTGACGAGAGGCCTCGTGGGAGCTTTTGCGGAAAGGTCTACTGTACCCTCCGGGGCGAAGATACCGTCGCGAAGTTGCAGCGCGCCTCCACCGTTTGGTCTGATGTGAAATGCTGACACGTAATAACTATGACACAGATACGGATTAAAAACAAACATACCGATTTTGGTCGATCGTGTTTAACCGTCGTTGCCATTCGAGTCAGCGTGGGTTCAGAAACCGGGGAAACATGGGAGGATGAGGTCAAGTTTACCGTTTAGCCCCCTCTCTTTACGCGAGCTGTTGTCCATCGGCGTCATCTTCTATGAGGGTACAGGGAGGATGCGTTACTCTGTGATGAAGTAACCAACCTAGTTTTTCATTTTTCTTTTTTGTATTGAGGCGACCACTGTTTGTTTGTTCTTGAATTCCGCGCGGAATGTTTCGCCCATGTAATACAAACACGTCCAAGTAAAAGTAAAAAAAAAAAATGTTTAAACACAAACAGATAGATTTGTTTTGGATGTGCGAATTATTGCAAAAGGACGCTTCAGCGGGTGCGATTAGTGCCGTGCCCGCCTTTGGAGGTTTCACTGCATTTGTGGGCTGCGGCTGCGAGCCAGGTGCAATCGCCACGGCCTTGAACGTCACTGTTTTGCGGACAGGATGTTGTCGTTCTTTGGGCCAAAAGTGACAAAACGGCCGTCCTTTGTTGGAACACACGCACACACACACCTTCGCTTCCTCAGCCAGTGGAATTTCCACCTGTCCCTCCACCAGTGCGGACTAGCCGGAGGTGACTTGGCTTCTTCTTCTCCGGAGAAATTTATCCGCGCCAATCTGGCTTTTCGTCCTTAGCCAGTGACAATAAAACCAATAAAGGGAAAAAAAAAGCATCGAGTGATACGATAGGTCGCCGCGTTGCGCACGCAGTACGGGTGCCAGATTTCGCCAGATCGCGGTTCGATTATGAACCGAGTCTTCGTTCGAGTTACCTCTCGCGGACACATAAAGCTTCGGTCACACACTGCCAATGCATCGTACAGAAGACAGCCTGCCGACACCGTCTAGAGCTCTGAGCAGCATGGGTCACCACAAAATGTCTGGCTGCAGACATGTTCGAAGGACACATAAATGTACGAAGCAAGCATGCTTCGAATGTAGGCGTGTCCGCGGATAAGTCCGTCATATCTGCAGAGAAACTTCGCGTCTTTTGTATGACGTATGAACAGCGTGACGGCAGATTAAATATCACGCGGACCAAGTGTAATTTTAAATAAAGCCCTTTCTCTCTCTCTCTTTCTCTTCTCTTTACTGCGCCGGGATCCGTTTAACCGTGGGATTTCGTTCAGTGGGCGCGAGAGCGCGCGGCTGCTACCGAGCCGTTTAGTTTTACTACCGCTGGCAAGCGTCTCTGAACGAGCTACAAGTGACAATAAAAGTTTCCTTCGGGAAGGAAACAGTTGACGGGACCGCTGCTCGACGAAACAAAGCAGTCTTCTGCCAGAAGAACAAAACGAAAGTCGGCCGACGAACCGCCTTGCACGCTTCCCGAGACTCTCGGCCGAGAGCCCCCGGGTCGCTTTGCGAGGCTGGCGCCGTCCTGACGAATCGCTCGTCGTCAACCCGAGGCGTGAAAGACATTGCGCCGCGGTCGCGGGAAACCGACGCACTCGAGTCCGATAAACTGCGATATCCGGACGCCGCTCCGTCACCTCCGTCCGTGTCACGGTTGCGCCCCAAAGCGTGTCGGTGTCCGTCCAACGCGTAACAAGGCCGTGGTCGTGGTGGACTGTCTACGTCACCCACCGTGGGCCAACCCAACCCGTCTACGCGACTGCGGTGGCGCTGCTGTCGGCACTGGGCATGCGCAGACGCTCCCTCTCACGCGAATATGGTTTCTGCGCACGCGCAGTGCCCACAACTGGTGTGGGCACTCACACGTATTTCTCACGCGTATTTTTTGCAATGCATGTCTCTCAATGTTGTTACAGAAACCAACACCGCTGAATTTCAAGAAATGCTCACTGTCTTTAATAATCGTAGTAATGAGACTTAACATTGTAATAAGAACTGAAATATGCCTCTACGTCTTTGTTCTTACCGTTTTTGTCACGTTTGCTACAGAATTTTGAAATTGTATTTAGACCCTTCGTCGTGTAATACCCAGAAACGGGTCTTCGAGGCATATAACTAAATGAATACATCTTTCTACGTCACCTAAAGAAAGGCACAAAAACGCCGCGTCACCGTTCGTGTGAGACTCGTGCTTTGAATCGGTGCGCGAGCCCTAGCCGAATGCAGCACGCACGTTTAAATCTGCGCCACCACGCCGGCCTTCGGTATATGACATATAGAGAGTCCAGCACTTGGGCCTTGGAGAGGGGCCGTGTTCCCTCCGCTTATCCTGTCCGCGGATCTACGCGAGGCACCGGCACACCTGCGTGACGTGAGATCGTTGTATCTCGCTCCTCCGGTGAGATTACGACTCTTGCAGTGAAGAAAGCAATCTCTGCCAGTCTCTGACGCCACCCCGCTGCGCGCAGACGCTTCACCTCAGACGAATTCGGTTACTGCGTACGCTCAATGACAACACCCCAAACGAGGGCTTCCAAAAAGTTACATTCATCGTTTAAATACCCGAGACTTGGAGAGAGAGAGAGAGAGAGAGAGAGAGAGAGAGAGAGAGAGAGAGGGTATGGTCAACACAGACAAAACCTGCGTAAATCCTCTTCGTGTGGATTTTTTTTTTGATAAACACCTTGTAGTTTGCGTTTTTTTTTTAGGCATTTAGCGAAAGCAACTTGATGTTCACGTGATCGTGGCTGGCCTAATACCTCACGCACCAGCTTTGTGCAGTTTTGTGGGTTTTTATGTGTGTTTCCTTTTCTTTATTTTTTTATTGTCGCTGCGTTTTTTTATTATTATTATTTTTTTTTTTTTTTTTGGCTGTACGAATAGACTACATGATAAAGGACTGGTTTCGCATGTGCCGCTGAAAATGCCTCACGCTCGTTGTCTTTGATTCGGGAATCGGGACCTAAGGACTCCTCATCATCAAAATCGAACGGATGTCCAAAGTTCGGCTATATTGCATAGGTTAGGCCCGGAGCCATCTATTCTATTGAAGCTCATTTTAGCGAACGTCGGTTTTAGAGACTTCCGTTTATACAATCCGTTCGTAAGAGAAATCCAGTGTATAAAAAATGGCGACGAGCCTTCTTTCATGGCCTCATGGCCGCGCGCTTCGGGATCTCGGAGGCCATGCTTCTTTTAGCAAATTCCCTTTTCATTGCGAATCAGGCGCTATATATAGCCTTTAACGGCTTCCAGATTTGATTACGGGGTCCGAACGGATTCGCGAAACCGAGCTCCTTTTTTGATAAAGGGCTCTTCTTTAAACTCTACCTCGAGCGCCGCGCTCGCCGGCGGCTCGTCCCGAGAGAGAAAGCGTTCGCGTGCATGGCTTCCCCGACGAGGCCTCGGCCCGCGCAGCGCACGTGTGAGCGATCCGGTCTGTGTACCAGCGCATCTTCTTGGCCGCTAATCGACCGTCGTCCGGTTCGCGGAATCGGCGAAACGCTGCCGCCGCTGCCGGCCTCCCCTTCTTCGTCCGCTGCCCTGCCCCCGGGACGGACGCCGTAGCGGCTTGCACCTGGCTTCGAGGAAAACACAGCGCGGGTGAATCACGAGGCCGACTTGGAGAGATACGAGGCGTCCACCACGGCCAAACGGTGCGGCGGCTATCGACGCCGTCAATGACGTAGCCGGGGGGCTGCGTGAGCTCAAGGAACGGACAATCGTATGCAGCTCTTTCTTCTCGAGGCACGACCTCCTTCTATGAGCACGACGACGTCCTCGGGTTCGTCGCGTTCGTCGGCACGGCCAGTCCCGTTTCACCTTGACTCGTGGATCGCTGGTCGGCATTGGGGACCTCGCACTCTCGGCAGTATAACGGACTCCGTTTCATCTAATGTCACTGGATCGTGGGACACCATGGTCGCCATTTTGGTTCATGGAATGAGCAGTTTCTCCTTGACCTTTCCATTCTTGGTGCGCCCATCTAGATTCGCTGGTGACTGGAAGCTTCGTGGAGACGTTTCTTGAATACCGAGATTTTGTTATCCACGCACCGGCAAAGCAAGGCGCACATCTTCGAAACGCCACCACGTGCAGCGCCGGAGCTTAGCGGCATTTAAACATAAATTTCCTGTTTTTAACTACTCAATAACAACAATGCCATTGTAAGAAACATGTGGAGATAAGCGTGATTGATAAGTGGATTGCATGCACCGCACCAAAGACGCTTATATTGGCGAGGAACGCTTTCAGTATACGATGATGCTCCAAAGAGATCTTGGCGCGACCGGTTCAGAACGGCCCTTTCGAAGCTCCGAAGATTTGAATGCAGCGAAATGGCGATTTCCGTGGCAACTGAAACCGATCAACCACTCGCCTTACGAGGTTTGGTCGTTTGTATGACGGTATCTGCGTGCGTGTCCGGCTGGCAGGCAGAGAAGGCAATGGCGCAACTTTCCGCTACGAGTGATCCAAGCCAATCCAATACCGTGCGAGTGTCACGTGACCTTCGGGAGTGATCGTTGGAGTGGTGCACAGACACCTGATGCGCACAGAGCAGTAAACTGGCTGTCGTGGCTTGTAGCGTCTGCTAAGGTCACTTTTTCGACGTACTAAAACCTTAGACAATTCTGGCACAAGTAACGCCATCTCGTGGTCCAGTGGCGAATCGTGGGTTTGGTACCTTCCATGTCGCCGACGTGTTTTCGTACTTTTCGTGCCGCCGACGTGTTTTCGTACTTTTCGTGCCGCCGACGTGTTTTCGCTCTAGGACTTTGAAGGTCAACTGAACGCTGAGACATATAAGGATTTATGTTTCACCGTCTCAACGACAGGAAGCAAATCAAACCGCCGAGAGCGTTTGCAGTCCGATGGCGGACGGCTCCTGCGAAATGTGAGTGCACGTGCTCGTGCGCGCGGTGTCGATTGGTGAGGAGGGTAGTGGGCGAAGAGACTGCGCAAAGCTCGGGGACACTTGCAGACGATCGACGCTCGGGCTTTTCCTCGCAGCTCGTATCGCACACCGGACCCATAAACCACGCGACATGGACTGCGACCGGAAACTCACTCGGATCTAAGCACACTGAGAGTATGAGAACGGAAGGGAGGTCCTTCGGTAGTTTAGCCTCCAGCGCGAGCTCCTTCGATATCGCCTTGAGTCTCGTGAACAAGAACGGCGGAAGGCAACAAGTGCGGCCTGGAGACCGGGCCTTCGAAGGAGATGGCCTGCCGTTCTAGTTCTATCAGTGACCCGTTACTCGGGTAAGAAGAAGGAACGCGTGGTGTTACTTCAAAGATATCCATGCGGTTCGGCAGCCTCGCTCTTTTGCCTTCGCAATCGACAGTGCCCCAGTGAAAGGTTGGGAGTGGAGAGGGCCCCCGAACTGAGAGACTGTGGGCTTGCATTGGAGGTTGGAAAACCGGCCCTCTCAGGCCTGTCATGGAAGCGGATTGCGTTCATTGTACTTGTCGGGCTTGCGCCGAGCGAGGCGCAGGTTATGGCAACAATCATCTTTCGATATCAGCGACGAGGTGAACTCGTCGACAAGTGAACCCTGCGTTCTCGCCGTTTGGAAACAGCTTTCACTCGCTACCCTGAGCGCACGGGCACTGTTCCCTCTTTCTGAAACGTCTTCCGACCCCTCGATGGAACGGTCGGAACTAGAGCCACTGAATAAGCTACGCTTCAGAGTAACGACACTTAGCTTACCTATCGTGGGACTTAAAATCGTGGTTGCCAGTTATCGGAAGCTTTATCTGAAATCGCAGGGAACGCTTTTCCCTCCCACACAAATGTTTAAACAGTTCGCGATAGAGCGAAGCAATATTACACGAGCTTCCTGACACCGAATGTAACGCTGAGGAAGTCGCACTTTGAATCACGACGATCGGCAGTTGCGCCTGCTCTGTACTAAGCACAAAGATGGCGGCGCCCACAACAATATCTGGGATCGGGGTGCCGATGCCCTACGCGCAGCTCATGTAGAGCGAGACTCTAGTCGGAACAACGTGAGTGCACCTATCGTCAGCTGGTTCCACGTCTGATCGCGTTTGCAACCGACCGGCTCGCTGGCCGCTTCTTTGAGCACTGATCGCGGACGCGGCGCCAACTCGGTCGCGGTGCTGTTGTGCCACTTGGACGCCGCGAGCACGCGAGCAGAGCGAGTCGTCGTCGTCATCGTCGCCGTCTCGCGCCCACGCGTCCGTCCCGTTTTCCAGGAGGCGTCCTTGGCGGGGCCGTCCTCCGACTCGCTGCTTCCGGTGTGACGTCACAACAAAAAAAAAAAGCGGGAGAGTTGTTCGGAGAGAAACACGTTTTGGGCCCCTGGTGGCCCGTGAGCGCACTGCTGTCGGCTTCCTTGCCTAGGCTGGCTGACCCAGCTACCCTGACCCCCTTTTTCTTCCTCCCTTCAGAAGCGGGTTTTTAATCCGAGCTCCTTGCATAACCGGAGGCGAGCGCCAGTCAGGGCTGACGCAAGCCGCGGGCGCCCTCGCTGCCACCGCCGACTTGCTCGCGCAGCAGGTGGATTACGGCACAACGCTGCCCTCGCGCGCGTACACACGCGCTGGGGCGACAAAAGCGTCGGTTTGTTCGCTGAAGTCAAGTGCCCCCCCCCCCCCCTCCCGAATACCACCGTTGGGGGGGGGGGGAGAGAGGAGAGGAGAGGAGTAGGTGCGTGCCTTGTCTTCGGTGGTATTGGCCCCCTCGATGTTCTCCGTGACAATAATAATAATAATAATAATAATAATAATAATAATAATAATATTATTAAGAAAACGAAGAAAGATACATTCTTAGAAACCTGAAACGTCTGCTTTCCTGTAAAGCATTTTTGAAAGCCAATCGGGTGCTATCTACTGAGGCAGCTCGGCCAATGACGAGACTGAAAATATGTTTAGACCTAAAAACAGCATGGTCTGCGCTGTAACGCTGAGTAGGGTGAAACGTTACGCTCAGTGCCACAACGCCACACTTTGTTCTTTTATGTCTACACGAGCTCTCTCCGTACATTGGAAGCGATTAGCCTTCTCGAGTGCTTTGCAAAAAATGAACGCCCCACATGTTTTTTTTTTTTTTTTCTATTTTAACTTTGTTGATCGCTTTGTTCCGTAATATCGTGATGTAGTTTGTTGCAGGTTAGAAATAGCAAACAAGCTCCCCCCCCCCCCGCATAAGCATCCCGCTCTTTCCACCTTAGCAGAACGAGCGCTGGAGAGGAAGCGGGGAGGAGGAGGAAAGCACTGGAGAGCAGGGAGCCTTGTGGGAGGGACATCAGACTTTCCCAACTTGGACGCGCAACCCGTGCACGTTCGAAAATAATTGGAAAACGCGTCCGATGGCTTCCTCGAGTTAATGTAGCGAATGTTGGGCTGGAGTTCCTGCATAATTACTTACACGTCGCGTGGCGCAGCCTTTCTTGATCCCGTATTTTCATAGCAGCGTAGGACGACGCGATGCTCGCTGACAGGGCTAGAACGGCAGGGACGTCTTTCAGTTGTCCCGCCTACCGTTAACAACGCTGCTTCGTCGTCTCGTGTATAATTTCCGAGCATGCACGTGCAGCCAATGCACGGCGGAAGGCAGCGAGCCCGTTCTGTGGGCCGGGTACACGAAAGAGGCGTCCAGCCGTTCTCACCCTGTCAGGGACCATAGCTGGACTCGTTGAGTATCGATCGGCGCAGCTAGAGAGCGTTATACCGAAGAGCGCTCAGTACTCGCGCGTGAACACATAGTTTGGCCTCTATGTGGCGAAGAAACATATATAGTCCTCTCAGGTGATTTCGGCGGGCGCGTTTGTGTTCAGCTTCACGTTAGCTTTCCGTTCTCGCACGTAAACACCGTTCGCTAAATCGGACACGTGCCAAGGCAACCGCCTCTCCTCCTCTCTTTTGTACGAATTTGTCATTGACGGCCGCTCGCTCGCTGGGAGCCTTCCCCGGATCCTGCGCTTCCCATCTCTTTTTGCGCACGCCACCTGTGCCGTCCGGAAACTGGAGCCACTGACAGCAGTTTCAGAAACACGGGATGCGTGCGCGCTTATTGTGTTCGTGCTTTGACCCCGCCTTTCTCAAGCTGCCAGTGGCAGTGGTTTTCCAAACCATCCCCGCAATTTACCGGCGCGCGACAATTTTAGAGATTTTCGGGGAACCGTTTTTGCAGGTCCGATACGGTACGACGGGCCCTGCGGTACGAACTGCGCATGCGCTATACCACAGAAGGCTCCGGAGGGCCCATAGTACCGACGGACCTGCAAAACGTCTCAGATCTCTACCGCCGATGTAGGTACTTGCGTTTGGATTCATTGGACTTGTCTCATTCTGGATGCTGCTCCACCGGGAGCGCGATAGCCATCCTTCATGTATATACCTGCGTTTGGTTCGCGTTGCGACTGGTCTGATTGGCCGGTACTTCACCTCTCGTACTAATGTGATAGGTCCGCGTTTCACTGTGGTATGATGAGATGTCATCGGACTGCTTGCACTCACATATTTGGCGAGTGTTCCATTGTTGACTGGTGCGTTTAATCGGTGTTTACTTGCGCGACATCTGATTGGTCAGTGTTTCACATTTAGACTCATCCGATAGGTCAACTGTAGCGAGTGTTTCATCATTGTAGAGTTACCCGAGACTGCGGGTTACGACAGAGAAACGAGGGCAAGAAGGAAAGAGGTCTTTACCGCGTTATGATTAGTGACTGCTTCGCTGTCAACTGAGACGATTATTCCGTCAGGGGTGGGAAGTGCTGCGCCAATTGCGCCACCCCGCGCCAATTGCGCCACCCTGCGCCAATTCACTTCCCTGCGCCAGCCTGGCTCCAAAACGCCAATTTCAGCTTTTTTTTTTTTTAATTTAGCGGAAAGCGGTCGGGCCACCTGGCCACCATGTGGTGTGTACTTTTGTTCAGGCGTCAGTGCGGGTGACTCGTACCAGCTCGAATGGGGCTCCGAACCACGTGTAACCGCAGGGCGAGGCGTCGATTTTTTAGTTCATCGAGAGTGATCGAGATGCCGATTTTGACTACAAAGAGCTTGATATACGAACACATCGGTTTGGGTTCGGGCATAGTTGGCTGGCGCGGTTGGAGCGCGCATGCAGTTGCCCGTGGTCTTGATTTGGCCGTGATCGTAGGAGGTTGGTGCCTCGGCACCGGTGGGCTACCTCGGCCATCAGCATGAGCAGAAGAAAGCGGTCTTTACTAGCTTTACCTGTTGTTTGGTAGCGTACCATATATTTGGACGCTTAGCCGTGAAGAATCGCGAGCACGGGCACATGCGTTCTCGAGCTCAATTTGTCTTTGTCAAAGCGAAACCAAAACCCTCCATTGTGTGCGCGAACGCTTGCACGCTGTCGTGATGTTGTCTCCCGCTGTCAGACCACTGCGCGAAAACAATACCCGCGATCTTAAGCTTGAGTTGGTTAATTGGCAGTGGCTGCACTCTTTTGTTTCTTTCCGTAGCGTGGAGGAGTGGGGGTTACATCAGAAATGCCGTACAACACTCCCCGCGCTGCCGATTCCTGTCGTGAATCGCACCTTAACTTGCCATAGCCACTCTACTCGTACAAGTTTCGGGTATAGGTGCATCTGGTTGGGGGGGGGTTGGTTGGTTGGTTGGTTGGGGGGGGGTTGGTTGGTTGGTTGGTTGGTAGAGAGAAGCTGGTGGGCTTTTTTGTCACGTAAGAAGGCAGTCTTGCAGTGGTTTAGTTTTCTGGATGCATGTTTAATTGGTCTATTAAATAGACGGTTTTGTACTGGCGTGGCTCGAGTTGTGCTTTTATCGTCGGGGCCTCCCATATTAAGTCTATCATGACTCTGCCTGCTAGCCGGAATGGTTCTCAAAGCCTTTCCTTCAGGCATAAATTGCCAACATTCCATATTTCAATGCAATAGAAATAGAAAGGAATATGTATGTGTGTATGCCTTGAAAATTATTGTGGGACGTGCATGCATATATTTTTGCTACATTTTCACATTTAAGCAACAACAAATCGCTTTCAGACACCTGTTTGACCTCCGTGACCTGCTCCAAAACCTACTTCTACGGTTACTGGACTTTGCTTTTGCTGCTCCCTGAGCTGCTCTAAAGCGAGCCTTTTACTGCTCCAAAACTGCTCCAAAGTGGGACTTTTGCTGCTCCTAGCCCTGCTACAGCAGGCTCTAGCCCAGCTTCCACCCCTGTTCCGTGGTTCACTGTCGACTGACATAGGTGTTGACTGACATTATTGGCCAGTGTTGAACCGTCGACTAACTGATTGGACAGTGTTTGGACCGTGGACCTAACGTGAGGAGTCACTGCTTAAAGCGGGCGATGCAATAATTTTGTATTTCTGCACGAATGGCTGCTAAAACGGATCCCTGACGTTAATGACCTATGAAACACCCGTTCGTTTTTCACCCCACGCAATAGAAGTCCTAGAAAAAAAATTAAAGAAAACCGAGCAGCGTTCACCCCCTCAACTCGCAGCCAGAACAAGCGGCCACGTGATCTGGAGCCGATTATATATGCCGCCAATGTTGATCATAGCCACGCGCTGGGGTTGGCAACGCACAGGACACGCGCTGAGTTCAGACATTGTTAGACATTGTTATTCATGGCTCGGCTATTGTCGTGGTTGCAGCGATTGGACACGGGCCACTACCCGAATGCTTCTCGAGCTAGGAATTATACACGAGCCCAAATCGAGTGCCCACGCAATGCTCGGGTCCAATCTATGAACCGCATTCAAATATCGTCATTGGGGTGCACTGCGATCCCCACGTTACGTCATCAAATTTTGCAAAGAAGAGATTGAATGAAAATGATCGCTTTTGTCCTTGAAATTACACCGCAACAAAGGAGTTTCTTGGCCAGTGGCGTTGCGTGCGGGTATCCTTGAGTCCCACTAGTGCCAGTAAGCTGCGTGTAAAGTGAAAAACATTCCACTGGAATATCGGCGCACCGCCTCTTTAACCGTCGACTGATATGACTGGCCAGTGTTTTCAGCTGTCGGCCGGTCATGAATGGCCGGTGTTTCTCTGTCGACTGACACGATTGATCAGTTTTTCTAAGTATCGAACTGTCCAGATTGGTTCACTATCGACTGATCTGACTGCCCGGCACTTCACTGTCGCGTTGATCTCACGAGTCGTGTCAGCTCTGCCGTCCACAGATCTGATTGGTCGTTGTTTCACTGCGTACACCGCTGCGTCGTCGCAGCCAGATGGTCCCGAGTGGTCGCTGTCCGTGAACGCGGAAATCGATCGAAGCCGTTGTCTCTCGTGAACCGTGCCCACGACGGCGACATTGCGCAAGAGCAACGCGCGGCGGCGGCCGTGGGAATCGAGGAAGGAAGCGCCTTCCTCGTGGTCACGCTTCCTCGTGTCCTTCCACAGGGGCACGCAAATCAGCGGGCAGGACACCGCGCGACGCCGCCGCGGAAAGGAAAGCAGCAAGTAACAGTCGGAGGAAATTATGCAGGAGAGCCGCTCCTCCTCCTGCCCGAAGCACCGTTTGTCCGCCTTGTTCGGCAGCTTCCCAGATTGGTGTTCATTTTTTTCCCCGCCACTAAAGCGTCTTCCGATAAGTCATCCGCTGACAAAGCGCGCGGCAAAGCCAGAGGGACGTCAGAAGAGAAAGGATGCGGTCCCCTGAACGGGAATTTATATATCATATCCGAGATAATCCCGCGCGTGCGTGCGTGCGTGTGTGCGTGCGTGTGCGTACGTGCGCGCGTGCGGGCGTTTGCGGCGTATGCGTGTGCCATGCGCGCCTCGACTACGCTAACTGCACAGCTTCTACAGTATTCGGTGCGTTTACATGCGCTAACCCTAATTGGCTGCCTGAACCTTGTATGTCACACCGGTTTCCTCCAGCCCGGCTGGAAAGTCACCTTCGTGTCATAGCGCTACCGGAGAATGCTAATCCTGCCTACGTGAGACCATGCTGCTACTCGGAACTATGCGAGGACAAGGGCCTCGGCAGAGCGCGCGAGTTGTCGCAGCTGCTGCCGGTTTTCGTCGTGCGGCCGGATAGGCCCTTACGCCGAAGGTTAGGATCAAACGTCATGCTACTATCAAGTTATCCGCTCATTCAATTTCGTTCGTCGTCGTCCCGGGGGAGGTATACGAGCGCGAGCGCACGAATTTAATACACTGATTTCCTGGCGAGTGTGCTCCGTTCAGCTATCAACAGAGCGTTTGCGATGCTCTGCTATCTTTCTTGTGGTTACGCGTTTGCATCGACAACAGACTCTATCCCAACGATACAATTACAAACAAACAAGAGGAACGTTTGATCGAAACTTTCTTTAGTAGCCTCAATGTCGCAGTGTCCGTTGATGACGGCGGGTTTGGCCTGAACAGCGTACATCGCGGGACAGTCCTAAAGCGGGATCGACGCACTTATCGGAGCCTCGAGCATCAGACTTTGAAGCCTACGTTTATGCCGCATACGATTCGGCGCTGCAGAACGTTGTCACACATACACAGGCGCATACAACACAAAAGCAACACGACGTGTTCTCAATATAGAGAGTCACGCAGACAGACAGACAGACCCGGCGTAGAAGACTGTTCCAGAAAAGGGCTTCTGGTCAGTGCCATTTTCGACGTTCGTGCGTATGGACCGAGCTTTGCTCGCTGTCCGAAGCGACGAACATGCGCCCGTTGGGCTGTTGAGATCGCACACGGGGCTGTGTATTTTTGTAAACATGGAAATGGTGAATAGCAAGAAAGGAATTATGGTCAGCCTTTAATTTCAGCTTACACACAAGCACGTATGCTCGACCAACAAATTCATCGCTCAGGGCCATTTTTTCAAGCAGTATAAACAGAAACGGGACGGCAAGCAAAAAAAGTGGTCGCAAACACTCGTAGGGGAGGTAGGTTCGCCCATTCTGGGTCCTCAAAGGGCGCGAAGTAGAAGGGATCTACTTTATGGGACGTCATCTGGGGGATTTTCGTCGAAACCCCGGAGCGGGGATCATATACTTCAACTTTTACGGCTCAAACGGGCACGAGGAGCTTAGCTTCTCGGTACCGAGGAAACGTAAACATCGGCATGTGCGCAAAGAAGTGCGTGCGCGAGGTGAGGATCGCGGCAACGCCCCTTCCGTGCTTCTTCTACTCGATGCGCCCTCCTTGTTTGTGCACTCATTGGTGCTGCCGAGGCGTGACACGGGTCTCCGGCCCTCACCCGTGCATCCAGATCGCGGTTAGCCCGCTGGGCGGTCAGTCTCGGCTGTCGGAACGTCGCGCTAGGAGGCGACTGCCACCATCCGATCGTAAACACAGATAGAGAGGAAACAACTGCGCGAAGCCTAGTACTAAGAACGAGATATATACGCACACAGACGCAGGCCCGACCTTTTTTGTTTTGTTTATTATTATTATTATTATTATCGTCCTGTTTTTCGTCGTTGCGAGCTGCCGTTCGCAAACGGGTCCCCCCGGAAGCCATAAAGGAAATCTCTCGGGCGCTCAGGTTGGCTCGCGGGGGGCAAGGCACAAGCCATGGAACAGCCGGCGCTCGTTTGCTCACGCCGCGACGCCGCCGCTGCCGCGAATCGGGCGGCCGTTGCCTTCGGCTTTCCGCGCGTTGCGCAACTGCCGAATTATTTCGAGTAGGCGCTCGCGGCTGCGCGTGCACCTTTGCCGTCTTTTCTCGCCCGTACACCGCGCGGTGGTGTGCGCCGAGGAGAAAGTTGGCGGATGCGAGACATGCGAGCGAGCGAGCGCGCGCGCACTACGTGCTACGTATTGGCGCGCAATTGCACGTGCACACGTGCACCTGCACACGTGCATCATATGTACGCACCCCTTCCGCTGCTCGTATATTTTTCTTTCAGGGGCAACGAAGTACGTGTGCGCACCTGTACGACTCTTTCTCCACCATGCAGCTCGTTTGTGCTCTTGACTTTGTTCTCAGCATGTTGCACGTAGTTTGCTTGCTACTGCGTATTTTGCGACGCCGAGAGAGGGCCGTCGTGTGCTTTGGATTCGGAGTGGAAACACGGACATGTCGTACGGCAGTCCCGATCGGGTCCCGCTTCATATATACGAGGGTTTATCCTTACTGCGCCGAGATAGCTGCATGCGTACATGGAGGTACGCTTCTACCGTCGAGTTTTCCCTGAAGGCGTGTCGAGGCACCGCGCAAAGTTGCGAACACCGCGCCGAAACTTGATGATTTTTGGCGCACGCCAGGAATTTTATATCGCTGTGGAAAATGTCATGTCACCGCGGGGAGAATTCGGTTGTCTACGGGAATAGTGAAATAACTCTCCTTATGTGCATTTTTTACAAAAAAACAACAACAACAAACAAACAACAAAACAACAACATTAATTATTATTCTTTTTCCCCCCCACAAATGCTAAGTGGTGCCACTAACTGAACACAGGGTCCCAGGATTCCCAGGATGAAACAGTGCGCGCATTAGAAAGAAGAGGAAAGAAGCGTCTCAGTACGAACATGGGATAAGCAGCTTATCCCAAGTTCGTTTTGCTTTCGCTTCCGTCCCCCTCTCCCCAAATATTCTCCCCCTCAACACATCCTACGTAGCAAGGCCAGAGCACTAGATTTTCCACGTCACCTAGAAGGGGCGGGGCGCAAATCGGACACGTGCGCGGCGTCGGTGTTCAGCTGGGATGAGCACTCGTGCCCAATCAGCCCCCCCCCCCCCGCCCGCCCGCCCGCCCCCCCCCCCGCCCGCCCGCCTGCCCGCCCGCCTGCCCGCCCGCCCGCGCTGGCCCCTTGTAGGTGACGTAGAAAATTCAGCGCCACGGCCTTGCCCGCTGTCCGAGAGGCGCCTTCTTTTCCTTTCTGGTTGGAGACTGCGCGTAGAGCTGGTAGAGCGAGTAGGGCCCTCCCTATCAACCCTCGCGGGTTGAGAGTAGTACCACTAAATATGCCATGCTTCAGAGTAACGACACTTGACCGCACTGTGGCTTAAAATCATGGTTGCCAGTTATCTGAAGCTTTATCTGAAATCACAGGAAACGCTTTTCCGTCCTCCACAAATGTTTGAACAGTTCGCGACAAAGCAAAGCAATATTACGTGAACTTCCTAACACCGAATCTAATGCTGAGAAAGTCGCACTTTTGAGTCATGACGATCGGCAGTTGCGTCTGCTCTGCACAAGCACCAAAATGGCGGCGCCCAGAACAATGTCGGGGAACGGAGTGTCCATACTCTAAGCGCAGCTCATTTAGTGGCTCTAGTTCAGAGGGCCTACTTTCCTCTGCATAAAACGAGAGGTTTCGTATTCTTCCTAAACGCGACTGTTGTGCCCTAAAGACTTTATAAAAGTCTCACATAGAATTAAAAAAAGTCTTAAATATATAGTTTCTTTGTTAATTTGTGACAATTACACATTGTTTTTCTGCTCCTGGTGCATCTCTAAACATTTCAACTCCTCACTGGACACGTGGTGCTCACGTGTGAGTCTGTTATGGGTGTGCCCAGCGTAGATAATAAAGTCAAGGTGATTTAAATCGTTATTTAAATCGGACCAGTTTTACTATGATTATTAAAGTCAAACCTCTCCCGCAAAAAATTATCCCGAGAATAGTTTTTATTTACCACTTGTCTGTCATTTGATGCTTTTTGTGCAATTGTTTTGTACCGAAACCAAAGAATTGTCAAACAAGAAAGATTTATATCAGGTTGAACGCGAGCAAAAAGCAGTGCTCTTCTGAGCAAATCAGAGCATCGAACTTTCCTTCTACCTTCCACTTTGTTTGCTGTTTACGTAACATCATGTTTCAATCAAAACAGAATGCGAAAAAAAGGAACAAAAACCGTAATTACATATGGCAAGCAAGTCAGAACGTGAAAAGAAAAATCAAATGAAGCTTTTTAGCTAACTAAAGAAATCAAGCTGTTTTTGTTATAGTATGGTGAGGGTTACATCAATAAAAAGTTGCCAATTCTCCTGTACTTTAAATGTACATTAATTCTTTCTTCTAAAGCCATTCATACAATAATGTATACTTCCACACTTTGCTAACACATCACATGCATATTTTGATACCCTGTTTGTAAACTTTCAGATGCACTAGAATGGCTATTGTAAGAGCCAATCATTATAAAAGGATTACACATAACGCAAGGTAAGAGTCACGACCACAATACCATTCTATCCTCGGTAATCTTTCTTGCGGTTGGGGTCTTTCTACTTGGGAAATGCTTAGTCACTGCTTATCTGGATAAAAGGGAAGAAGTTTCTGAAGCAAGTTTGACATTTTGTGGCAAACCTTTAGATTTTAATCGTGTATGCATTTGACAGACATGGCACCATCTTTTTTTATTAACTTAATTGGCATGCGTTACAGAGGCTTAATTAAGAAATCTGTATACTACTTGGTTGTACTACCTAATGAACGCTAAATGCTTGCCAGTTGCGTGACAATTCACCAAACACATTTCCTTTTTTTTCAAAGGATTTGTTATAGACGGCAGCTATTTTACTAAGAGTTGGCTTATGATGTTCTCCAATTAAACTTTCTAACTGCCATTTAAAATGCAGCAACAGCTATACGGTAGTGTGAAATGATGAGAGCAGTCAACGGCAGTTGGTGGCAGCACTGTTGCAGAGTCTGATTTTCTCTTTTACTCGGAGAAGTTCGTGAAAACTTAAAGGGATGCTGACCCCGCCCTCCTCCCTCCCCAAGTTTTTTTTTTTTTTTTTGCCAGGCGATTTTAAATGGTGTCAGAAGACTATCCAATCAATATTTTGCTACAGCGTCACATATATTTTAAATAAAGTACAAAAAAATATGCGACTGCTCGAAACCAGAACTGGACTGTGGAGGAAGAATAAATACAGAGGAGAAAGTTACCAAAAATCAAGTACTGTGCACATTTTTTTTTAATTAACTTATTACAAAAACACTCAAAACACACACTCAACATAAACAAAAAATGGGGTACCATTTATTTTTATTTTTTTGATATTGAGTGTGCGCCTTCGATGACCCACGACTTTTTGTCATATTCGGTGGTTGTGTCGAAAGTTCTAAACCATAGAAAACGGCACGTGACCACGGAGAAAAGAGTGAGCGCGACTCAAATGGGCCAGTTCTCGATCGGCGGTTTTCGGGTGGAAAGAAAACTTTCGAGCCGAAAATTGTGTTCCGAGTAGTTGGGCGCTCTCATGTGTGTGATGTACAAATAAAAACCTTGGCGAGAATAAATACAGTGTCAATGTTCCTTTAGAGAGGCACTGACATCCCAAAGGTCGTATCATTGTTTTTGTTTAAAACGATGCAAGTTGTAATCACAGACATGCAAAAACGCACACACACAGCACACACACACGCACACGCACACACACGCACGCACGCACGCACGCACGCACGCACGCACGCGCACGCACGCACGCACGCGCGCACGCACGCACGCGCACGCACGCGCGCGGAAAAACAAAGTTTTTATGCGCTCGCACCTTTTCTTTTTTGGTGTTCTTCACTCCTCACCTCTTCACATCTTTTTATTTGTGACGTAATCGATTATGAAATTTAGAAGCTTTGTAAGCAACGTTTCTATAATATTTCATAACGGCATTCGTAAGACATGTGTTTTAACGCAATTGTGAACGCATTACGACCATTCTTTTTGAAATATCGATGTTGCCTCCTGGCTTTTTATCCTTCCTGGGATGGCGACGCTCTGCTCCTGTAGCGGTGAGGATGATCAGGGAATCGGAACAAGTTCTTTATGTTTGGTAGACTTGCCTCTGGCCTTGGACGTTTTGCTTCGTGTGATGTGACCTGCTGGGGGAAGTTTGTAGGAACAACACCACGCCTCAACCGAAGTACCATTTGAAGTTTGAACCCCCAAAGCTCTGAGACGCTTGGACTGACCTCACAATCCTCGTCGACACAGTGTCGAGAACAAATAAAGGACTTCGATCCGAAACCCTCCAGTACGCCTTCAGGAATTGCAGCCAGCCAGGCCGCCTTCTCTGACACATTCTTCGGAAACCTGTGCAGCATACTTCCGGTTGTGACTCCGTCACGGGGCAGCCTTTCACGCAGCCTCGGCGCGACATGGCCCCTCGCGTCACTGACTTGGGGAACCTGTGCGCGTCCTCTTCGACCTCACATTGTTTAAAAGAATTCGAGATCGCTGAAAGGGCCCTAAAAGAACTTCAAACTCGAAAGCAAGGCGGCAAGCACGGTTGCGGTAGAACATGACACTTCCGGTTGGGTCATTTCGGAGGAGGGAGAAAAACTTGAGTTGGCAGGACGACTCAATCTTTGACGTCACTGCACTGGCGTGGATCGCGCGGGAACTTAAAGTTCGGCTTTTGGAAATTATACTGAGTTCCCAAGCTTCGAATTTTGTCTGTAATGTCCAGGCATCGTTTTCAATCGTTTCAAATAATAATAATAAAAAAAAAGATTTTGACATGTCAGTGTGAGGAAGCGGAGTTGCCTTTAAAGGGCAACTCCGCTCAATCCGAAAGTTTTGTGATTATGAGTGATTTCCCATTAAAAGCACTAATAAAAGGCACTACGTCATTTGCTCCTCGGAAAATGAAATGTATTTTGTGAAATCTTACTTTAAACATGAGCAGAAACCAAAACCGAAACTTTGACTCCGTCACGCAACATTGGCCTCTGGCCGCCAAAAACATGGCTACCTCGTGGCATGAGCGGTCACGTGATTCTCTACGCAACAATGGGCGGGATCGGGGCGGGCCACCGTTGGGCAGTCATGTGCAAGGTGCAAGTGTCGTTTGCACCGCAGTCTTCACCATGTTTTGGTGTCTATGATATCCGATGACATCAGCATAACTGCACGGAACTCCGAGAGACAATAATCACAAACGGCGAGATGGCGGGACAACGACGGCGATGTAGCAATGTTGATGACGTTTAGGTCAATGTTGGCTATGCCAACACCGTAGCCTTGACTGCACTGTTGATTGCACCTCAATTCACTTGCTAGAGTCGGCCGATTTCGGCAACTTCGCATGCTCCAAAGTTTGCCGGACCTTTTAAGAAAACTTTTAAGAAACATGTGCGGTCTTACTAGGTGATACTAAGAGGGTTGCATTGTTTTTTCAAAAACAAAAATGAACCGAAGTTGCCTTTTAAGGATCTGTTGAATTATTATTGGACTTCCAAGTGCAGAAGGCTGCTCTCTCTCGTTTCTCTCCGGTCTTGGTGCGTCTCCAGTACTGTGAAAGATAACTATGCTCAGCACGCTGTTCTGGACATTTTTGTTGTTTACTCATTGGTTTTAATGTGACCTTCACGGTTAGCTGGGACATTCAAGACTGTGGTTCTTGTTTTTTTTCTTCGAGCGGATGGATCACGTCTCCCGTGCAGCGGGGTGTTGGTGGATCAACAGCGAAGGGGTGCCTAGAAAAGGCAACGTTTCCCAGGGCAGCAGCTGTTATTGTTGGCCTGGGGAGGGAGGCATTGACTTATTTTGGGACGCCCCGACCGCGGTGGAGAAGCACCGGTGTGGCAGAAGATGCGCCGCGAATCGCACCCTGCCCAGTGGCGGGCACACCAACGCCAGGCCGTGGGCGCCAGGGGAGAGGAATGCCCTTTCAGTCACTGCGTCCACTGTGATGGATGGGATACCCAAGCCGAAACAAAATTAAACGACTTGCCCTTTCTTCTGCGCCTGGTTATTTTCGGGGTGAAGGATCGGGCGGGCCGCTGACACTGGCACAAACTCTTAAAGTCGGCAAATGAACTATGTGCCTAAGGCTTGTTCTTGCAATTGCGTTCGCTTAGGACCAACTCCTTGTGATCTCTTACGAGGAGAGAACACGCCTGGCGCCCCTATGAGGTGGCCCTGGAACTGCATTCTCCTAGAGCGTAGGTTTTGTGGTTTTTGCAAGATCAAATGTACACACTATCTATGAAAAATGGTAATTCGTAACAATGCCAAAAGTCTTCCGGACAAAAAAAAACAACTTTATGCACGAAAGAAAAAAGGGGTAATATTTTCTTTATAAAGCCGCCATTTTGGTGCTTAGTGCAGAGAGGGTGCAATTGGTGATTGTTGTTATAATTAGGAAGTGCAACTTCCTGCAGGTGTCCGAAAGTCCGGGCGATATCGTTTTGCCTTATCATAAGCACTTCTAAGATTTCTGGAGGACGGAAAAGCGTTTCCTGCGATTTCAGAAATGGCTTCAGGCAACTGGCAACAATGATTTTAAGCACCGAGATGGCTAAATGTCATTACTCTAAAGCGTAGCTTACTCAGGGGCTCTAATTCTCCCGACTTCTATGGGAGGAGTTCTTTCCTCTCGTGGTTATGTTCTGATGTTTACCTGCATGATAAGAGAAGGAGCACGGCCCACCGTGATTTTCGGGTTACAGATCTCTTATCGTGTACATAACTGGTGTGGCAATTTCCGGCGACACTCAAGTTGGGCAAATTGGAATTCGGCTTTGACGACGTTAGGCACGTCATATCCTCTAAACCCCCGAGACATCTGCGAAAACATCCTTAGCCTCGATGCCCGCAGTTATCCGTGTCTTAGATTTTCTGACCGTCTACTTTACATACTTTTCGAAGAGAAACGGAACAGTTTTGTTGTGTCGACATCGACGCTGGCCGGCTGTCGTCGTTGCTGACCGAGTGGCCTTCTTCTCCCACAGTCACCTGACCCAGACCACGACCTGGGAGGACCCCCGCAAGAAGTCCTCGGGGGCGGGTCCCAAGCACCACGCCACGCCGCCACCGCCGCCCCACACGGCCGCCCCGGCCGCCCTGCACTTCAAGAACCTGGGGCCTCTTCCCGACGGCTGGGAGCAGGCCACCACAGGCGAGGGGAGGTGTACTTTATCAACCACATCGAGCGCACCACCAGCTGGTTCGACCCTAGGATACGTAAGCGCCCCTCTGGACCTTTTTGGTGCGGTACTCGAGGTCATTGACGGTCGTGTGCCTGGAATGCATCTTTGACTGGCATGGTCATTGTCCTGTCCCGCCCACACATCGAAAGTGGCAACAAACGACGTTCGCAAAAGCCGAAGCGTCATGTTGCTGGATGTCGCATGCGATGGCTAATGATGAGTTTTAGATGGTTAGAACAAAATTTTGTATTTATTTGTGAAAAGTGATGCTTGGATTGATTAATAATTCCAGACACCTTGTTTATTATTTTTTTTTCAAACAGAGGTTTTGAGCGATACTCGCTCCTTGGAAAGATATTTTCAGAAAACCCAATGCTAGAATTTTTGGGTCCATTCAGCAGTGTACTTAAAAAAAAACAAAAAACCAGGTCACAATTTTGGGCAGTACTCTCTGGATGTGTTGCTTGGAGACACTTTCTCTTTTTGCATCAAGTATTTAATCATTCAGAAAACAAACACCGTGTAAACTATTTGAACTTCTAGTTTTTACAATAGTTTTATGCAGGGCCTGCTGTTTTTATTCTGACATTTTTTCCCCTTTTTGTCGAACAGCAATTCACCTGCAGAAGCCCCTGTTACAGAACCAAGGCAGTGTTCCTGGCATATCGGGGCCATCGCCAAATCAGGTAAATTCCTTTTCACAGTAAACAGATTTATTGAGGTGTAACGAATGAAATAAATTCGCAATAATGCTGCTTCTACTATAGCGTTGTTGGAATAAACAAAATTGGAACCAGACTTGGTTAATGCTGCTATACTATTTAGTAACTTACAACTAAAAACTGTCATGGCCATGTTTGTTAACATTACCGTAATATCCCGAGAAATGCCACCTCCGAAAGATAACCCACCTCTATTTTTGACATGATTTGCTTTTTGTTCTGAAACACCAAAAGATAGCCGACTTCTAGTAATTGCAGGTAGAAATGGTAGAAATGACCTCGGTAGAAATGGTGTTACTTGGCCAAGAGGCAGATAAGCGAACATTGCTGACTGGGAGGGACAGTCGTCTTTGGTTCATTTCCAGCGGTCACAAGTTTCGAGGGTCACAAAATGTAAAACTAGCATTTTTTTCAACTTTTCTTGTATGGCACATTGAAAGTTAGCTCACCCTTGTTTTCATCCGATTTGCTGTCGATTTTAAGTGGGCTATCTCTCGGATGTTATGGTAGGTGGCTCACGGAGTTCTTGAAAGGAAACATAGTATGTTGTTTTTGAACTAATAAAGGCTGTTTCTCTAATTGATGACACTTCCTGGCTGTCTGAGATGTCCATATCTTTGAGCCGTCTCACATAGAACAAATGTCTTACCTTTGCCATTGAGAAAACATGCGTGACATTGACGAATGTCTATGACGATGAAAAGAGTATGCCAAGACTGCTGTAAAAAAAAAAGCAGGAAAAATGAGTTTAAAAAAAAATTAACGAACCACTATTTTTGTTATTGTACCGATCACTGTGGCTTGTGCTCCCTGGAGAACTGGACTTCTTTACAGTTTCTTTGTTTATTTATTTATACTGTTAGCCTTTTTGGTGCTCTTACAAAAATGTAAAGGTACACATGAAAAAAAAAAAAGAAAAAAAAGACAATTTCTAATGCATTTGCATAAGCAGCAAGGACTTGCTGCTTTACTGCAGTAAAGATGCACTGATTACAAAACGAAAACAACAGCCGCAGTGAAGGTAAACATTAATATATATATAAAAAAGTATGCTTTCCAACGTGCCACATCATCAGCAAAAACAAACTGCAATAAAAAAAGCACATAAACAAACAAAAATTTGCAGCAAAGAAACACAGGAATATAAACAGAATACACCTTTCAATACGCCGCATAATGAGCCAAAAAACAACTGCCTTCACATAAGGCCAAGCTCACCAAGCGCTAATTAAAATAACAAACACAATATACATTTTCCGAGTGTCAGATGCCTCCATTTTTGGACTGTCGCCCCCTCTCAACTTGAGAGGCTTGCACTTGGAATCCTTTCAGCCTCGTCCTCCCCCTCCGCAGCTGCCAGGGTCCGGCAACCCTGCGGCCATCGGCGGCCCTAACTCCCCGAATCGATGAACGCCATCTCGGCCGTGGTGGCTGCCACAAGCTCCCTGACCATTCAGCAGCAGCGCCAGCAGAAGCTGCGCCTTCAGCAGCTGCAGATGGAGCGGGAACGCCTCAAGCTTCGTCAGCAGGAGATCCTCCGACAGGTAGGACTGCACACTGCAAGGGGTGCCTGCATGGGACTGTCGCTTACTGTCGTTGCATTGCTGTTTGGGCTGTGACTGGACTGCGCATTTGAGACAAAGCATATTGACACAGGCCGTGCATGACAGAACAGAGATGCGATAGTTTATGCAAAAAGGTGCGAGTTTATATTGTTCAAGGGAATGCAACCACAACACTGCAGACTGACATCCTTTGTCAAATGGTGGTGCACCAATGGGACCCTTAGTTTTGGGGTAAAACCCAATATTTTCCTTTATTTACACCCCAATCATGTTTTTTGAAAATCTGGTTAAACCCGATTTTTCTCTGGATTAGGAACAAAAATGTTACCAATTTCACTTTTTTTTTTTTGGCGTTGTAGAAGTGTGGAGTTTCATCAACAAAACTTTTTGAAACCGTGCATAACAGAAGCAATGCAAAATATATTAGAGTAATACTTCCTGTAAAAAAGTTATTTCAAATTTTAGCGAGGGAAATTTCCCTAAGAGAGAGCTACCCCAGACTACCGAGTGCTGCGCTGGCGTTGCGTGCTTCGCAAACAGAAGCTTTGATGTTAAGAAAACATTCTCTCAGCTAAGATATGTCTGAAGACTGGACAGGTCTACTATCGGGACTGAAATGCTGCGCATGCAGATTATGTATGTCGAGAAAAATTTGCTGAAAATTGAAATGACCAAGTGAGCTTCTACCGTAAAATCCCGAGAGATAGCCCACCTAACATCAAGAGCAAATCGGGTGAAAAATGGAGTGGGCTAACTTTAGGTGTACAATCAAGAAAAGTTTTAAAAAATTGCTATTTTAGGTTGTGTCCCTTGAGCTTGTTGGAACGAGAATACAGCGCAAACGAACGACGGACCAGTAGAAGAGTACCATTAAAAACCGCAATAATACAAAACATAATTTGAGGACCACGAAAAAAAAATTATCACGCGTAATAATACGAAACAAAATCAGGACTACGAAAATATTCTGCGTGAAGTACGACCCTGGAAGTCTTAAGAAAAACGTTTATTTGCGTCATAATTGAACTTTAATCACTGTCATCACGTCCGTCAGACTCCTTGTCCGACGCCTCCTCCCAAAGGCAGTATCTTCAGTGCCGTCGGCGCGTTTGAAATCCGCACTTGAAAGAACGGCGGCGACAGCGACGCCGGCACGCAGCATAAAGCGAGTAACCCAATGTCGGCTCGCCAAATTTCTCATGCAGCAGCTTGGTGTTTACGGCGAAGTGCCGTTCACGTTGCCCTTTTACAAAGTTAAGGCGGAAGTGCCGTTCACGGTTGCTCTTTAGCAAAGTCACCCAGACTTGCCTCGGCCGTCAGCGAACACGCCATTCTTGGGCTCTAAAGCTTCTTCTCGTTCCGTTGCACGCAAGCAGAGCTGTTTTGTCATCTCCATCCGCGGATGCTGCCCTCATTTTGGCGAATTGTCGTCCGGCTGCCCTGTTGCCGATGCCTTCCGCATCCAAAAGGACTTTCCTTTGAAGGCTGCCGATCATTCTTCTCGGCGCCCGACGCCATTGCCGAGCCTGACTGTGGACGGATGGTGGCGCCTCGGACATTGTGATTTGAATGATGATGATAGCTGTTTTGAGCGTAGCTTATTGCTTGAGAACCAAAACTACGTCAAACAGCGTTAGATCGCGCCTCATCGAAGCTGAAAATTGTTAAAACCGCATATAATACGAACGCAAATTTTACATAGCAAAATTTAAAAAAAGAAAGAAAACAATCTTGTATTATAATTGGGTTTTTACGGTATATACAAAACACTATTATTACTAGTAGTGGGCTATCTTTCGGTGTTTAAAAGAATATAGCAAATCAAGCCAAAAATAGGGGTGGGTTATCTTCGGAGGTGGGGCATCTCTCGGGATTTTACGGTATATACCACGTTTTAGTCCAATTATTTGCATGTTAATGACTTGTTTATGCAAACAAAGACATTTCATTCCGAAAACCGATTTTTATTGTTAAATATTGTCATTAATTTTTATATATACACCTAAAAACCCGAATTACAAAAGTTTCTAGAAAAAAAAAACGATTTCTCCCCTACTACGAGCTTGGAAAATACCACCCAATTTTTACCTCCCAATTTAAAAAGATATATAAAACGCAAGAACGAAGGGCCCTATGCACCAGTTGTTGAGTGTTGCCTTAGCGACTTCATAGGCCCATGGAGTGAGTGGGTTCATTGCCCAACGAAGCTGCCCATCAACTTAACAAAAGCAAAAACTGTCTGTGGTAGGCACTTTGTACATTCCAGAGTTGGCAAAATGTTCAAGTTTCTTGAATGCCCTAAACCAATCCCCAGTCCTTCACTGGGGCACGAAGCTTTCAGTTTCACATTTCAGCCTCCACAATATGCATGCTTTCTGTCCTCTGTCATGATTCCTTACTCATTTCAGCAGTACTTATAGTGGAGCAAATTCTGGATGTGAATGGTGTCAGAAGCGAGTTGGAGTGCAACAGGGTTACCAGAACAAATGATGTCATATCTCCAGAAGAACATCTAGGTAGAAGGGGTGGCACTGAAAGAGAGCATCAGCAAACTCCTTTCATTTCTGCTTGTAGTGCAGGCTTGCTTTTTGTTCTGTAGCTGTGAAAAAAAGAAAAGGAAATGCCAGGAGGTACTAAATGGCCACTGGGCAAGTTGCTACCCAGCTTGTTAAAAATATGGGAACCTAAGCTAGTTTGAACTTAATTAAGATAGTGCAAATTGAGCAATGACAGGGATTATTGATATAATCAAAGGATTCTGGCACTGAACCAGCTTGAATCATGCATACACATCCAGCGATCCATCAAAGGAAGAGAGCGCCGATGAAAATTTGACGCCCAAAAGTAAAACCTGTCAAGCGAACATTATCAGGTTGTCTATAGACATGAGCCCTAGTTATATATTTGCTACTTTCCAGTTTATCTGGTGTTTTATGACACTTGACAAAACAGAAAATATTATTTGAACCGCTTTATCATATCAAAAAGTGGTGCAGAAAGTGAAGAACAATAACATGTACCCTGTATGTCGCACATGTTTGTACAAGGCAATTGAAAGGAGGTATAATATGCTTCCTTCTTTACTCTTACCCTCACTCTTAGTTGTCATGGCTACCCTTGAACTGCCACCTTCAGTGGTACCGACAAAGCTAAGCTACGGACAACATGCGAGAAATTCTTGCATATTTTACAAAATTTATGCATCCTGATCCTCCGCTCCGTTTTGCTCAACCTGCCCTTGCTTGCTCTCCTGTTTGTATGCTGGGTGCCGCAATCATACTCGACTGTGTCACACGAAATGTGATTGGGCAAGATCACTTAAACTTCGCTTTTTTGTTGCTCTTTGCAGACGGCATTCCTTGGAAACCCCCTGTAATGTGAGTGAATGTGCATCTTCACCCTTTGTTGTCCGCTGACCGAATGCTTGAACGGTTGTCTTGTTCTGTGTTGTTGCAAACATTCCCGGAGCAGGGTGGGCTGACTGTTTTGGGTCTCTATGTTTAACTGCTGCTTTTGCCCGTCAGTTAACGGCATGCCAAGAGCACCTGAGCTCCTGTCAATATTCCGTGTCAAAATACTGGAGCTCTACATACTCTTATTTTCTAGAGCTTGTGTGGCATGGCAGATTTGCAAAGTGTTGAGCAAAGATTTAGACTTGTTTGTATCATGCTATCAAGGAAGCTACATTTTTCTTTCACACTATGAAAATAAAGTTCCTGAAACTAGTTGTTATACTCGCGGTCAGCTTTCTGTGGCAATGCAGTGAATGCTAGGGGAGAGGGTGCGCCAGCTGCTGCAGACGCGCTTTCCTCCTCTCTTTGGATTGCCACAGAAAGCTGACCCCGAGTGTAGGGAACATTTTTTCGTGAATGCAGCTAATGCTTGGTTCATAAACCTTGAATTCTTTAAAGCTAATATTAGGGTCCTTCAGTTTATCTAACGAGAGATTTTTTTTCTATCAGATTATATCTGTATGTCTGTATCTGGTGTTCAATGAAT
This sequence comes from Ixodes ricinus, assembly GCA_037355805.1. NCBI lineage: Eukaryota > Metazoa > Arthropoda > Arachnida > Ixodida > Ixodidae > Ixodes > Ixodes ricinus. The sequence continues at coordinate 57,434 of JAZHYW010026770.1, forward strand.
GTTGAATAACTGCGTTCCAAAACTGTTCAAATTTCTTTTATAGTAGATGCTGAAATTCTAAAGCTTACCAGCATCTAATCTTCTATTCCCAGTGCTGTCACATGATATTAGTTTGTAGGAGTGTGTTGAATGAACTCGAGTAATATTTAAGACTAATAAGCTCATCTGTTCAGTGCTTGTAGACATGCTAATGCCTTCTCAAATGGATGTGACAAACTAAATGCCTAGTGAAAGTATAGTGTAGGCATTTGGGAGCAGTTATATCCAACTTTGTCCTCATTTTGGATGTTTTGACAATGACAACCCTCCATTAATCGAACTGAAGGCTCATTTATAGTCCGCCATTTTCGGCGAGTCAGTGTGCAGTGATCAATGTCGGACCTGGCCAACATCAATGTTGGCCAGGTCACATCAGTCAGAAATTTGACCCCGCTTAATCAAACCTGTTTGACGCCGCACACCGCCATGTGCCGTCGGAGGACCATGCACAGAGTGTTCTGCGAAAAGCTCGCCGACCGTCGTCCATTTCATCGGGAGGGAGGGCATGCTATGCATCCTGGTCTGGCGGCCAGCGCAGAAACAGAACACGCTCTGTCTCTGCGTCGGCACGATCATGGCGCGCCGAACACCACTCGTTGCGTCGGTTGTGTTGGATGCCAGACCGTGGAGAGTGGTTTTCGCCGACGCGATATCGTTGCGATGTCGAAGCATAAACGAGCGTTTAGCGACAGGATCCTCGTGCGGAGCTCGGGTTGGGGGCATGGTTTTGGGCACAGGTAACAAAACTAGGATTGAATGGTTGATGGTTTGGCAGAGACTTATTGTGGCCGGCCCACCGCAGGAGATGCTCCTGAGACGAAACCTGACCGAAGAGATCCTGCCGAGCCCGACCTCGCCCCCCACCAGCGACGGTGGAGTGGGGCCCACGACCGACCCCTTCCTGGGAGGGGACTTCCACTCGCGCCAGGAGAGTGCCGACAGCGGCCTGGGCCTGGGGCCCAACTACTCGCTGCCCCACACCCCGGAGGACTTCCTCTCCAGCATGGATGACAGCATCGACGCTGGCCTCAACGACGGTGAGCTTCCTGCTCTCTTTCGTGGTGTGGTCGCTGTACAACCTTAGCAGCTTTTGCGCCGAGAAACCCAGTCGATCGATCGATCCACCATCTGCCCACAAATGGATTGCCGATCACTTCCAGAGACCCACTGACAGTCTGTTTCTATGCTCTGCAGTAAAAGAAGTGGTGTTAAAACTACTCGTTAGAATGTTCTCATACTCCGCCTTGCTGTGAATAAGAGCGGAGACAAGGACTGGCAGACATAGTTGACTGGGAATCTGTGGAGATGTTTGTTTCGAGTCTCATTTAGTTTGTTATTGTATCTTTTCTTGGTGTATTTTTCTTAATTTTGTGTCAATGTTTTTGCCTATGTTGTAAATATTTTTTGTATTTGTTATTTTTGCATTGCCTGCAAGAATCTCCTCGTGAAATTAGCAATGTTCCTAAATAATATTAAAAAAAAAAAAAACGCGAATGCAGATGTACGCACCAAAAATGCAAGGTTACGGAGCAGTGTCTGCCCTTGTTCGGTTTAGCTTGCATGTGCATCTGCATGTGCATGAAAAAGACGACGAATGCCGCGACATTGCACTTTTGATGCCGGTTGATTGGTGCCATTGGCTCGTAGCGTTAGTTGCACTCCAACTTTGGCTGAAATGAAACGGGGTCAACCGACTGCACCTGATATTGTTAAATCATTGCACCTTATTTGTTGTAGGAGTGATGTCGTGTGTGTTGATTTCCATTTTCTAAAGAAGTTTTTACCGCTCCGTTTCTTAAAATGTCGCCTACCGTGTTTCTTTCGTTATCCCTCCACAACGGGTGGGTGTTCCGTCGGAACTTTTCGGTTGGGCTGAGGCGCCTTTGAACCCACATGAGGGAAGCACTCCCTTACGCTAGAGTGGCAGCTGGGGTAGAGCCACAAGTGGAGAGCCAGCAGTAGAATTGTTAAGGCACCTTTGCCTGTACGGATTTCAACCTCTCGACATTATTGCCGCTGCTGTTTGGATTGACGTCCCTCTTTTGTCCCGCAGACCCGAGCCATCAGAACAGCGAGTTGAGCTTAGACGGGCTTCAGGGCACGGGCATTGACATGGGCACCGAGAACATGGACTCGGATGACCTGGTTCCTAGCTTACAGGTGAGAAAGACAATTTTGATATGGTCTTATTCGGTAGCTCTGCCACATAGCAATGCCTCCTTTATTTTCAACCCTGCTTCTTGTTCCTTGAGCGTATATTACAAAACTGTTTGCATGGATTTTGACTGCCTAAAATGGTAATATTTTGGAATGCTTTGAAATCGACCTTTTGGCAGGTGAAATGTCACAGAAAACATTGAGCTACTCCGACAAAGGTTTGAAACTCTAACCAAAGTTTTAATAAAAAGTAAAATCCTTGCATCCTTTTTTTTTCTTTTAATCTGTAATTTTTGTTAGAACTTTAAATCTTGGTCAACCTATCCCAAACCAGACAGGTCTCTGTCAAAGAGGTAAAGATGTTTATGTCTCAATTGAGCTACCTTCATCCTGACTATTTCCGAGCCTTTTCTGCCCTCAGTCCTGGAGTTGGTTCTACATTCCAAAGATTTGCATTCCCTCGCTGCGCAGGAGGAACTTCAGGGGGACCTTCTCTCGGACATGGAGGCCTTGTTAACGTCCAGCAAGGACAGCGTCCTGACGTGGCTCTAAGGAGCTCGGGACCCCTGCCCACTCTGCCAAGTCCTCCCTCCTTTCACCCCTCCCCCTTTTCCACGTTAGCCAGCTGGGACTGCGAGTGAAGTGCTCCATTGCAACGAGTGCGTAAGGTGAAGCTTGAACACCCTTCCCAACTACTCCACCCCAGCGTAAACGGCCACTACGCACCGCAACAAGAAGACGGGGAGCTGGCTCGGTAGGGCCGCTTTCGTCGAAACGTATATACAAGGAAATAGAATGAGCTCCGACAGCTCTTTTTCAATGTGTAATGCAGCTAAGTTTTACATGTGCTGCGAGGAAAACAAACGAGCAGCAGACGTCCATGCCGTCCATCTTAACCAGAAGTATTGTGGGGCAGCGCAAGTGTGGCTGCTATTTTTGCCGTAACTTGTGCCTTAATCTTTTAAACGACACTGGGCACGCCTAGGTCAAGATTGTGCGACGTAAAATGTGCCAGATTTTACGAGTGATTTTTTTTTTTTTTTTGTGGTACCATAGTTGTAAGGGAGAGGTGTTGGAGGGTGTTCTGCTAAACACTGTGCCTTGCATTTTGTAGAAAGAGTAAAAGTAAGATTTTAACTTGCTTTTATGCGCCCTGTTCTCGCTTCATTGCGACGGCTCTACTGCCGTGAGCAAGTTGAGGCATGGGGCTAATGAAGCAAACTGTTTTTCTTCCCACTCGTCTCTCTTCTCTTTGATAGGAGCAATATATTGATGTTGTTCCTCTTTTCTTGTGCAAATGTAACACGTTTTTTGTCATTGTTATTATTGTTATTAATGCTGAGCAATAATAAAGTGCCTTAAACTGTTTGTCCCAATTTCTCCTGGGACATGTTCCCCTCTGTTATCTTGTTTTACCCCCCCCCACCCACCCGTTTTTTTTTCTTCTCTATTGTTTCATTTGAGTAGCTTGTATATTGAGTAGCTGCATGACTGATGCTATCAGTGTCCATTCCATCCACAAATAGCTCCTCTGCCTTGTGAAGCTGTCTGCTGACTGCAGTTGTGGGCCCTGTTGCCAGAACCTATGGTTACCACCGCAGCTTCAGTCTCAGAAACGAAGGTCTGTGCGCAGTCTCAAGTTTATAATACGCAGATTGATTTTGCCCTCGAGACTACATATTATTAGGGTTTCGCCGCACAGAGCGACTCGTGCAGTTTGAAGCGTTTCGGAACTACATTTTCCGATTTTGTTTTTATTTCTATACCTTATATTTTTTTGTCTTGAGGCTCCTATATCCATTGTGCCTTTTAATATACTTTTTTAGTACTTGTGGGTTTGATTTTGGAACTAAAAAAAAAAAAGACAGTATGTTACTCTCATTTAGCTTTGTTGTCATTTTGCGTTTCCTAAAAAATGCAAGTGTATTTCTGCTGTCGCGGCCTCGTTCTAAGAGATGCTTGTCGGTGCTAACCATGGTTCTGCCAACAACAGAAGTAACTACAGTATATCTCACTTGAACGATCCCTGCCTCGGTGGACAATGTTTGATAAATGGAATGTTTTGGAATCGCTCACGGATTTTTATTCTCCGCTACAATTTGCTGTTGTGAAATTTTATTTTGGCCAACTGTTTCCTGAGCTACACTGAAGTTCACTTAAGTGGGATTATACTGCAGCTATCTCTTCCATAACAGCATTTGAAGAGTGCAGGGGAAGAAAAAGAGATGAAGTGACTGTTTGTGTTTTTCATTCTACATCGGAGACGTGGGGGCAGCTGAGAATTCAGACTACCGTAAAACTCCCCACTGTGACCATCGTTCATCCAAAACATCGTAGAGAAAGTATTTTGTAACTGCTACATGGGAAAAAAGATTGTCTCATGTTGTGTCGGCTTTCGTAAGTATCACGTGAGGAATGCTCTCGAGTGCCAAACGTGTGTAAGGCAGATGCTATCTTCTTGGACGTTTCTTTGTACACATCTCTTTCCTACTGTACAAATGTTGTTGTAGCTGCATTTACACAGCCATAGATGTTTTGCTATGCAAAGAAGGTAATAAAAAGAAGAGTCAGTGCCTTAAGGATTCAGCGGGAATCCACGCAAAAAGCCATTTTTCAGAAAGTCTGGAAAGGTATCGGCTACACTTTTTGTAATTGTCCGACGATGCCAAGACAAGTTTTTCTCGTTCTCGCTTCTTTTTTTTTAAATCAAACTCCGTTGACTGAATTTCTTTTTGGCAGCCTTCTTGGCTCACGCAATACCATTTCACCGTGTTTGTTTTCGATCGTGAGCGTAACCAAAATGGTTACCCTCACAAAGAGAACTGGGAAAAAAAAAAAAAGTTTGACACCAGTTTGCACGTGGCAGAAAACGTTTTTGTGTCGCGTGATTACTACATTGCCCAAAACGCTTGTACCCTGTTTTTGCTCCCACAATCATGCCTCGTGACTGCTTTTTGGAGAGCAAGCAGCCTCTAGCGTAGAAGCAGCAGCTGATTGCGCATCGCAAGGAAGGGACGAAGGATGGCCTGCTTGAACTTGCCGAAATTTATTCGTTTATGGTTGTGATAAGAGTACAAAACATGCCAATCGGGATGTGGCGGGGCCGGAGGAAAGGCAGACTTTCGGTGCACCCTTCTTGTCGACGCAGTATTTGCTAGGTGAACATGGTTTCCCCGTGAAAAGTATGGCCATTCCTTTTTCCCTTTTACGATTTTTTTTTTTTTGCATTGCGAGCTGCTTAGCTTGCGGTGCGAGACTGCCTTTCTTGTCACTCGGCACTTTGCATGCAACTTGCGAGCCACCCATTTTTTTTTACCTCCCTCTGCAAGTGCCGACAAGAATTTGCAGTGCAGTCTCTTTCGCAGCTGTTGACAAAAGTTTGTTACCAATAAGATGAAAGTGTTGCGTGATTTTGAATTTTGAGACGATACTACCCATGCCAGTGCAATTTTCTTCAATGGGGCAATACTATGCGAAATAAAAAAAAAGAAAGCAATTACTTTTGGCTGTGCAAAATAAGGAAGTGATAGGCTAGCGTTAATTGTTTTTGGATGGCAGACTGGTTCTGCACCTTTGTGCCCGTTGGTTTACCGCGAGAGAAACTTTTGTTGTGATATGCCCCCCTGTGTATGTATATTGTATGTGTATTTTAATTCTCACTGGTTTTGGGTAATGAATAATGAATTGCATTTTTTTTTCCCTTGAAATCCCCTCCAATCTGCCCAATATAGCTAATTTCTTTTACGTCCCGAAAGGAAATGTACATAAAGAGGGTTTACTTAATTTCTCGGATATTTGCCATTGTTTGTATTTTCTCTTGTGTTGGCTGTGAATCATGTAAATAAATGATTAATGTTTAAACCAGTTCATTACCTGTGCTTGTTTTCTGCATGAAAGGTAGCATTCACAGGACACCCAAAGACACGTAACAGTTTATAGCAGAAATAAATTACACGAGCTCACTTAAGACTGCTTACGTGTAGGAACGCAAAAGCATTATGGTCTCGCGCGGTCGCCTCACAGCCCATCGCACGAAGCACAGAGCGAGCACAGATGAAGTCCAAAGCGCACCTTTTGCACATGGTGTCCCAGCGGTGACGTCACGCTCACCCACTGCGCAGACGCGGCACCCCCCCCCCGGTCTTCACGGCTTCTGCGACGAAGCATCTGTGTTGCTGTGCTTTTCTTTGTGTTTTATTTCTGAGGCACATCCGCTTTGGCCTTGAGCAGCGGCGCCTCGGACGGCTTCACTGTGAAAAGCGTCTGCTTTGCTGTGCTTTTCTTGTGTGTTCTCTTTCTGAGGCACATCCGCTTTGACCTTGAGCGGCGCGTGCTTGATGTATTTTTATGGCCATCTTTCGGACACAACGCCGATGCCATTTCGCGTAATGGGACATATAAGGCTTTTGCCTTAAAAAGTGTTACTTCATAGATTGGGATGTCGAATAGCAATGGAAAACAGCAAGGCGTGAAAACCGAAATTCAAATGCAAAGAAATTAAAGGCTATGCAAGAACAGCTCCTCAATGTCATAAAAGAATATTTCCTTTAAAGCACTATTGCTTGTAAAATAGTGGATACATATGGTGCCAGGATCCTTGAGAAAAGGCTCAGCCTCTCGGTGAAAACCACGCATTCACAACCTTTGAATTCTTTTCAAGAAAGTCTTGGTAGGAAGCCTGTTTAAATGAGAGCTCGGGCAAAATATTGACGGTCATTGATTTTTATAAAATTTTTACCATATATACTAAATAAATATCCACCCATGATTATGTCTACGAAATATTTAATCAAAATATTAATTTTCTTTTCCAAGAAATACATTTTGAAGTTTACACGTACACCCCTGGATCACTAGCTGCTGCTCTACTGGCAACAATGAACAGGCGCACTCGTGACGTCAAATGTTGTATGCGAGCAGACAACGCTGTCTACTGTGCGTTGTGCGTTGTAGTATAATAGCGTCTGTGGTTTTGCAAAATGCGTCTGGTCTCGGCTGTTTGCGGTGTGTGATGAAGGGGGGGGGGGGAATTCGTGATTGGCTGTGGGGCACATTAAAGGGATACTACAACGAAATTTCGGCGCTCATTTTTTGGTCTATATGTGTTCAAAAGAGCAGTATCACATGGAACATACCAATATCTTGTTAAAAAGTCTCGAAAAGGAATTTTAAAACGAATTAAACGATTAGCAAAGAGCACCTGGTGGATGTCGCTGACGCCTCGTTTGTAATGCCCGTCTAGGAACCTTGACAGCTAGTGACGGAGGTCGTCTCGCCTCTGGCCACGACGAGAGGAGGGGGAAGGAGGAACTCCCCTCTTCCCGAAAATCCCTTTTGTGTGTCGCAGAAGTCGCTATTGTCCCCCTACAAGATTATAGAAGATTAACCCGTCACTCAAAATTTGTACAAAAGCAGCTGCTTAGGTGGCTGGAACGACTAGGCCATCCTCTCGACGTCAGCCTCGCCGTAGCTTTGCTCGCCTTGAGACGACCTACGTCACGATTGCGTTGGATGTCACGTGCTCTAAGCTGGGCCTTCTCCGAGCGCTTGCCAGAGTGGACCGTTTATAATGAAATATACATCCACCAGGATCAAAATACAAACGTGCGATTGTCATTTACGGATATTGTGGATCATATTCAACCTATTTTTGAACACGACGGGAATATTTCAAATTTCGTTGAAGTATCCCTTTAAGGGGTGACTCCACCTTCAAGTGTCGACTTTTAAACCAGTTGCTCGATACTGATGAAATTTGGAGGGTCTCTTCATCTTGTTGCCTGAATGCACTCTATGAAGTTTCATCTCCGTAGGACTATTTTCCGATAAGCTGCTGGGGGAGGTACACAGCTATTGATGTAAGTCGCCTCACTTGGCAAGGAAATCTATGGGAAATATTATGGGGCATTTTCCCCTCATTAAAACTCTACTTTTTGGCAATAAGAACTTTATTTAAATAGAAAAATAAATATCTAGCCCCCTTCCTCATTAAATTTCAGTTCAGAAACATCCACAGCAAAGAATAATTTCAGCAATTCATTGAAATGATAGATTTCCTAAAACAAAAGTTGCTGCAAAAAAGTGAAACCGAGAAAAACCTGTTTAAAGTTTCCGCACCACTACATTTGCTTTTACTGGTGGTGGTGGCAACTAAAATGCACCAGGAGCATGGATGGTGCCTTCTGCTTACACCCAAATCTCCGGCATAGGCTTTGCTGAGTGAGTCCGAGCTTAAAACGCTTTCTTTGAGTGTCATTTTGTTGTCGGCATCTGGACATTGATTGTGAAATGAGTGAGGAGTTGGGTATGCTTGCAATACATGAACCAACATCAGCAAGTATGGGTGGGGCAAGCATCATCGAAATGCAGAGCAGACAAACCCACGTGACGTTCTATAAATGAATGCTGGTTTAGTCAGTTTTGTGTTCAATCAGGGTGGGCTTTTCTATTCTTGGCCATATGCATAGCCTCTTCCACGTTTTTCGATTCTTGGCCATATGCATAGCTTCTTCTACGTGAAAGCTGGACTTCTATGCTGTTCTTGCCCGAATAGCTTACTCTCGAGCAAAGATATTTAATGTACTGAAACTGTGAAGAAGTGCTCTTTCCAACGAGAGCATGATCATCATTCTAGGACATACCGGTGCAAATTTCAGAAACGTAATTTTGCATAGTCGGCTGACCGAAAATGTTTTATTTCTCTGTAAATACTTCAGATATTGGAATAAAAATTTGCAGGAGTAAACACTGTTAGTTGTAAAACCACAATACACAAAAATAGGGAAAATTGTTTTTTCTCACAAATTGCATTTTTAAGGTGGTGTCCCCCTTAACACCACGAAGAAATGCAGCAGAGTGACCTCCTATTGGTTTCCGATCGAGAAGTCTTCGATGGAAGTGGGTCTGAGCAGTCCTGCGCGAACGCTGGCTCCCAGCATTTGCGTCGCGCTAGAAAACTGTTCACACCTTGTTGGCAAATGAAACCTTCCATGCTATTCTGCTTCGAAACGGCGTCTGGGTCCATATGTTGGCAGGGGCGTATCCAGAACTCCGTTTTGGGGGGGCGGAAAATTTTTAAGGATACTATTCTCCCATTCTTTCTTGTGCAAGCGGGGTCCACCCATGTCAAATCGCCCTCAGAGAAGGGGGAGGGAGAGGGGTCGACTTTGCTTGGGGGAAGGGGGGTGGCCGCCCCCGTCGCCCCCTCCTTGGATCCGCCACTGTATGTCGGCAGATCGCAAATGCAGCCCCTACTGTGGGGTCCAAGGGGAGGTCTCCTTGGAGGCGATGCCGATGAATCGAATGCAAACAGCGAATCTTCTGAAATCTTGTGGTGAAAATCTTTGCTGGTCATTGATTGACTAAGATAAGCTTGATGAGCCATAGTCCAATATTTCCCACGGACGATTGCGGAGGCCTTTCGACTGCTTCCGACGCTGGGCGAAACAGGCTCAAGTTTGCGGACCAGTAAAGTTGCAGGCTCGGTTTCGGTTATATTGTATTTATATGAATAAAAATTATTTAAACATTTTTGGGGATATGTACTTCCTGCTTTAGGTTCAGTTTTTCTCTTTCTGAAAATATGTTTAGTTGAAAACGTTCAAATTGCCACCGAGGAGGAGGTTGAAGGAGGTTGGAAAAAAATTTGAAGACCGAAACCGATCTGGAGCATTCAGACGTTAGTTCGCTGTATTGTTGTTCGAGGTCACTGTGACGAGACTTATAAGCTTCTTTGCGCTACGCATTTGGGGCCGTCACGCAAGTCCTTGGACTGCTCGGCTTCGGCACACCCCAGACAGTTCATGACAATAAAATGTTCATTTTATCAAGAGGTTCACTCAACCCCAAGTGCCTCGTACAGAGTGGTAGTTTCTCGACGCCATTAAAACTGAAGCAGATGGAGAAATAACTGTTCAGCGAAAAAAACTGACTTCCGTACATCTATTGTTGATGAATAGGAACCAAATTTAATACGCCAATACGCCAAACTGTCAATTGCACGCACCGCCCACACGAGCAACTTACAGCCGCTGCTTGGCGGCTGAGAGATTCTAGTACGACATAACGAATGGTTGGAGGTTTTTCGTGTTTTCTTCCATTTAGTTGCATCTTTGGGGAAAATGAACGAGATATTGAGATTCACGGGATAAGAATACTCGAGAATTAACCTCTATCTCGTTTTCTTCAAGAATCTCTTCAGCTGCCTTTTTAGCTTTAGAACAGGTTTGCCCTCCCAATAAATCTAAAAATGAGCTTTCAATGCTTGGCCACTAAACTAGGTAAGTGAACAGAATGCATATTTCATATTCTTGATAGACACACAGTCTTATAAAATACCTACACTTTTATTTTAGAATTTTTCATTGAAGACAAGCTCGAAAACAACTGTACCTACTGTAATGCATTCCATATTTTAAGAAACGCATACAAGAAAAAGCAAAAAAGTGCCTCCAATGCAGGCAAGAATGTTTAAACTTCAATAAACAGACAGTGAAACATGGTGCCATTGGTGAAACACAAATTATTATTGTTCTTTTTCACTGGCACTGAATAATTAGCACAGATGAGCGACAGTGACTATTTACACCTTTGGACAATTATTCACACGGTAGCACGTGGTGCAGCATATACAGAAGAGGCTCGTGGAGTGCACTGAACAGCATATTTTTTTGGTTTTACACTTGGGTCGTCCACTGCATGCTGCACAGCCTACATTAGTACAAGTTCAAACATAGCCCCTTTTATAAATTCATGCACAATGCAAACAGGAGGGCGTGGCAGGAATTTCTTCATCATCGGGAGCGACCATTCTTACCATGTGTTGCTACTCTGCCACGCACATAGCATGCACATGCAGCGGCAACCACTCGGAACAATGTACAATTAAAACTTGTGACAAACAAGCTGAAAACAACACATAGGCGAAATCTGGATTCCTCACAAATCTACATGATGTTAAACAGCACAGCCTTGTTTGACATACGAATGTACAATTCCTTTTATAGGGGGAATCTGGGTGTCATTCTATTGCTTTTCAAATAGGCCACAAAGAGACACTGCCGAGGCTTTAGTTGCCTGAAAGTTGTAAATGCTTCAAATGCCAGACTTGGGACATCTGCAAAATATAAGATCGGTCAACAAAAGGGCAGCATTTAAACTACTGCTACTATAAAGAAAATGCCACCTTGTTTTCAACTACTGTTCAATGCTCGTCGTGCATGAAGTATCAAAGGTAAACCAAACACCTTGCCTAATGGTGACGGACACATTGTGCTGGAAACTTTGGGTGCAAACAAAATGCTGCGAGCAAAAATAATGTGTGCAAACAGACCGCATCTTTTGTGTAGTTGTGCTAAGAAAGCAAAACGGGAGCCACAAGGATGACTCCACTACTCTGCCCAACATTTTTAGCAAGCCGAGAGATCGAGCAAGCTAATCACTGGAAGACATGGCATTCAAAACAATCTCTGTAGTCAGGACTGCCTGCAGCATGAAAAAGCAAGACTGCGTGACCCGGAAGAAAAATTTCGCAAGGTTTTTCAGTGGTTGCGTGCTATTGGCCATTTTCTTAAGAAAAAGAAAAGACTGCGTTCGATGGAATGGTAGAAAAAGCTTTCCCATTACACACTGTTCTTGTCGCACATTTCCACCAGTCGCGTCAAAGAATATTCTTGCAAAGAAATACAGTCAGTGGCACCGCCCCAGCTTGTAAGCTTATCAATCTTTGAAGGTGAAGGCACACATTTCTGCAGCACAGCATGGCATTGAACCTTCATGGTTATGGCATTTCAATCCCTAGCGGCACAAAGCTGTAGTTGCAGCAGTATTTGAGCTCGTAATGCAACCTCGGAAATGTTTTGGGTGCAGTGCTGACCCACAAACCTGCAAGCGCTGCCACCTGCGTTTGACTCTGTTCGGAAGCTATAGATTTCGGCATAGTGAGATTCGTTGCCCTTAGTTACAGTAGTATACTTTGAATGCGCTTACAATGGTCTGCAATGAAATCGTTGCACAGTAGGCAATGACTGCCGTCTACATCTGGTAGTCCGCATCTTGAGTAGCGGAAAACATAGAGGCGCAGCATTTCCTGATGCAGGCAGAAGCCAGTTTGACCTACTACATGCACATTCAGTGGAAGTACTGAAGACTCGTCAGGACTTCCCTTAGAAACCTCTTCGATTATACTGCCTCGAATTAGTGGCATGTGTACTGTAATAAAATATGAAAATTTGTGAAAATGCTATGAAAGATGCAGGAGGAAGAAGCAGTAATGTTGAAAGCCTTCCCTTAGACGGAGGGCAGTGTCGGGTACGACACCGTGCCACAGTGATAGCACAAAGGTCTTAGCAGAGAATGGCCAAAAGGTATGTGCGATCATCTTAAGAAAGGCTTGCTCATTGATGTGGCTCTCTTCCGAATGTTCACAAGATGCTTCGGAACATAGCTTAGCTGTACAAATAAGAGTTGCGATAAGTTCTCGCATATTACGTACAGTGACGGAAAAATCTGCTGCATCACAATTTTTCTATCATGTTGCATTGGTGACTAGCAAACAATGCACTGATGGAGTCGCTGTAGCCAGAGAAACTAGCACAAAGATCTGCCACAACAGGGAGGAGCAAATAACTCATTCTGAAAGAGGTACTTTAAAACATTTTGTTCATAAGCATGCATCTCTTGTAGACCATCACCAGCATTGATTCGTTTAACTGACAACAAATGAGCAACAAATTCTTGAAATACCTTTTAACTGCAGTGGCAGCAGCATAATTCCTCAAAAGGTCTGGTTTTGACATTCAATCTTGCAGTGAAATTTTGTTTCTAGTGTTATTCATGTCCAAATCTGTTGAAGAGCAGTAGTAATTCTTTTTCCACATTTTAACATAATGACCCAAGCAGCACAGGAGTTGGCCAGTCATCGGCCAATGGCTGCAATGGTCCTGGGCCAAGTGGCCAGACAGTGGCCAGAGACTGGGCCGGTGACTGGCCCTTATCTGGCATTGGCCACTGGCCACTGGGCCATCAGCCATCGGCCAAGCATTGCCAATGAATGGCCACTCTCTGGCCACTGGCCAAAAGACCATCGCCAGACATTGGCCACGTTGGCCAAAACTGTGCTGCTTGGGGAAACAGTCTGTTCTTCAGACAGTGAGCTTACTCTAGAATGTCATTAGTTCAGCTGTCTTGTATGTTCTAGGTTACTTAGCAATTACTAAGTTCCTGACAAGCCTCCTATGCAGTCTTTGGTAAATGTTGGCATGCCAAAATATCTGTATGCCTGTAACTACAGAGCGCATTGCAACACTTTTGGAAGCTTGATGATGTCCAAGCACACAAAACAAGGCTCTGTGGCCAGACATTTCTGTTAGTAATGCAGTAAATTTACCATCACTGTGTATTACTAAGCATTTTTGGCAGTAGGGACAAATTTATTAAACCATCACTCTACATGCGATGTTACACTTTGTATTATGTTACAAACAGTTATACACAGCTGCCAGCAGGTAGCACCTAAATGCACACATGACAGCTCTTAGAAGAATTATGTATGATACTAAAATAATGACACTCAACATTCAAAAGAAAAAAGAAAACCAGTTGACTGAAAGCCAATCAGAAAGGTTTGAATGATAAACTTGTAAGTTATTCAATTTCTGATTGAAACATAGGACAAGAAATGTGGGACAACAAAGCCAGACTAACTGGATGCAATTCATACCACTGATGAAGATAAGTATTTTAACAAAATGAACAAGACACCAGTCAGATGTCCTGTGTGCTAGTCAATTTACAATCGAAATGTTGACATTGGCATCTAGCTAGCCGCACTGCCCAGAAGACTTCAGCGTCACTCTTAAAGCTGCTGAAAGATGTTGGCAGGTTTAGAGCAGTAGAGAGTTATTTCTGGCTACTTCCAGCCTCTGCAATAGGCTCCGATGCCTTGGTGCCCTGCGATGTTAGCGCGGAGCTTCAACCGTCTACAGCTGAAGTAGACCGAGAGGCAGAGAACTTGCACTGTGGGTGGAGCATCGCAAAAGATGCACTCTTTCATTCAGATCGGTTACTGACCATAATTAGTCGACCGGTTCCAGAAGGTACCTTCTCTTGTCTTGTGAAACATACAAACAAGCCACAACTTTCTCTAACACCAAAAGCAGGTTACATGTAGCAAACATCTCTCGAGCCATCAGAGGCCGTTGCATGTTTGGTCACAGAGTTGTACTCTTCACCTTTGCTTCTCACTTCTCCTCTGTTTTGTACACTATTTACAGCATCCGGGCAGCTTTGGGAAGAGGCTGTTCACATGCCCCCTCGAGACTAGTGCTGCCTGTTGCTTGCCATGTTGATTCGGCTGATAGCATGGTGAAGACCGCCATTACCAGAATCTGCAACCAGAACAATGTCAGAGCATTAGTCTGAGCACTTCCACTCGCATAGCTGCAAAACACTCATATCAAAGTGTAGTATAGCATCTCAGTTGAACAACTCGTAACCTTGATGTATTTTAAGTCGAATGTTCAGAAAGGCATCATGCGAGTGCCTAAGTTGGGGAGGTTCCACTCTGCAGACTAGGAACATCGCAGCTGAGATCTCCTAGATTTGAAGCTGCTTCGGCACACACTCTACTGCATAGAATGAGCACCTTCCAAGGTTTTGACCTCTTGAATATGGCCAATGCTGGATTCCAAGTTAAAATACAAAAGAGTGTTTCCTATCGCACAATGTACCATGTCACATTTAATTTTCCAACAATTCATGTTATGGCATAGGGTGTTAAAAAGAATAAAAAAAAATACAGGTTTCTTTTAATTGCAAAAGTAAACTATGCATGGCCGAACGCTCATTCTCAGCCGAAGAAGTAGAGGTCCGAACCAAATGCCAAAGTTTCAGCACGAACCGATATTTTATTCAAAAGTCTATAAGTGATTTTCTGAAAATTTCAATCAGAAATTGGGGCCCATTTTCGCCTGTTTTCACTCTCTGGCGCCATAGAGCACCATGTATTCGAGAACTCCGTCTAGCCACCATTTTCCCATTGACAGTTTCAGAAAAAATTTTTAACTTGTGAATAAAATATCAGTTCATGCTGAAATGTTGGCATCTGGTTCGGACATCTAGCGCTACCTTTCTGAGGAGAATGAGCGCTCGGGCGATGCATAGTTATATTTTTGCCGTAAAAACACTACTTTTTTTCGGGGGCACCCTGTATATTAATACGTAATAAAAAAAGAAACTACCTTAACCCCTTTAATGATAAATACGTACACAACACAACAGAGGCATAAGAGCAAATATTACAACCTTTTCACCGGGAAGAGGGGTGAAATGGTATGTTTTTTGCACAACTGCTCTAGCAGTTGAGGTACTGTAAGAGTCCCCTTTTTTCTGGTTCACAATTCTCCTGCATTGCTGCAACATATGCTGACGTGCTTCTGTTACGCTTCTGGTGAAAACCTCCAGACTTCCTGTAGTACTTTGATTGGCTTGTCAGGCCGATATCTTTTGCCGTTCGCCGACTTATGGCGAACAAGAGTACAGGGGGCTCCAAGTTCGACGCTCGATGAGAAAGGCAATGAGATCGCCAAATTGGCCAGCACCGCAACTGACCTTGGCACTGGCCAATTGCAGTACACCTCGGCCAGTCACGCCGGTCAGCGATGTCGCTGTGCGTCCGAGCCCCAAGATAGACTCACCAGGCTCATGTCAGCGAAGCCTGGAACGTGCAGGTGACCACTCACCCTGGCTGCTGACCGAAGGTGAAGATGTGGAGCCTCCTTGCCTGGGTCCTGTAGGCGGCGGGCACCCAGCCCCTCCCGGCCGCTGGGGCCAGCACGCACGCACCACCATCCCGCGCAGCCCACGCGTGAGGACCTGCACGGGCTGACCCCTCCATCAGGGATGCCTCACCTACGTCCACTGCTTCAGTAGTCCCCCAAGGCCACGCAGCTGCCGCCAACCTGGACGCACGGAGATGATGTGGGTATTGGGAAGAGGCGTGATAGCAGTACAATCTCTCTGTTTCTCTCGATTACAAATATTATATTGAGAAAGTAAATAAGACCAAGTGGTATAGATTAGTCACTTGAATGTTATTTCAAAAGGTTGTTTCTTTATATCCAGTGTCCTTTCTTTAAATATTATTTTTTCTATGACGGAGCGCAAGTTCAGCCTGTTGCTTGCTAGTAGGGGCTGCAATGATGCCAGAATGCCGAGCTCTTATTGGCCGATTGATCAAAATAGTGAGTAGACATTAAGGCATGTAGCATTGGGGTCTACCCACTATCCTTTCAATCAAAGCCAATCAGAGCTTGGCGTCGCTTCTGACGTCACCGCAACTCTTGCACAAGAAGCAGATCGACTTGCTCTCCGCATTAGCAAAAACACCCTGTATATATACTAATACTCGAATTATTAGGTTGGGATAGTTGGATAAGCATTATGAACAATAAATAGCACAAAGGACAGACAAGGCAAGTTCATAGATGAGACTATACTTATATCAGCTTAAGTTTCGCACAGCCTACGCTACAGCTTGTACAAATCAACTGCAGCATCAAAAGCGCAAGTCACTGGGCCTTTTCTGTTTATGATTTGTTCAGCGATGATAAAATATGTACAGAAACCCGAGGAACGCCATGATGGTGTGCTTTGACGCTATTTGATTGGTCTCACCAGCTTGTAACGTCGGCTGCATCTGGGACCGTATATAGAGAGTGTCTGGTCGAAGGGAGGAGGGGCAGAACCAAGGCGTGCACGAGATGCATATCGAAGGCTTGACGTGCTTTCTGGTCACACCAGAAGCCGGAAAGAATCTCGCGGTGGCAGCAAGAAACACTTTTAATAAGTGCATAAGAGCTAAATGAAGCAACTCTTCATGGTTGAAAATATAGTGCACGTGATGTTTCGACTATTATCATGCAAAAAGATGTAAGAACCGAATGTGCCTGTTCAAACTTTGTTTTGCTCTGTCGGAGTCGGACCGCTAGTGACGGCATTTCTCCTGGCCTTCTGCGCCATGGAGCATAGATCACATCAGTCATTCTAATAGATTCAGATTTTGCATGACCGTGGTCAAAAATCGCGTGCACCGTATTTTCAGTTATTGAGAGTTACTCTGACGCACTTATTAAAATTGTTTCTGAACCACCGCCAGGCATTATTTGCGGGCTTCTGGCTAGCCATTAAAATCTGTGAAGATGCCCTGAACACACCCAGCCCGCTATCGGCCAATGGCGCCTTCTCGCTGGCCTCCTATATTTCCAACTGAATGTACAAACTCTCTCTATATACAGCTCTGTATAGCACTAGTTCTCTGTCTATGATGATGATTTAAAGCTTTGCAGTGCAGGGGCAATACAAGGCCGTAGTGGTGTCGAACGTAGGTTTTTCAAGAACCACAATGTGTGACTGGAGAGTCTTAGGCTAGCTGCTTAATGTGGACGCCAACTCTTGTACTTAAAAAGTCAGCGAGACAGGTTGGAATGGTACTAAAGGTTGGTCAACCAAGCAAGAAGCATGGATGGAATGAAGGGAATATCTAAAAAGTTCTGGGAAGCAGGATCGGGTGCTGAGCATTTAGACCTCTGCACAGCCAGAAGATATGCCGGACAGTTAGCACGCCTCTGCACAGTTCTCACAGAGTTTCACAATCCTCACCACAGAGCAAGTACAAATGAGTCAGATGGGTAGTGCGTTCAATTCGTGTTTGGCTACAGGAGGTCCTCAAAATGGCGCTATCTATGGGAAGCACTTCCCACACCCCCACCACAGGCTTTATGGCATGAAACTTGTTGTCAGTTTGTGTTCCTGTAAAACTGCCAGGAGTTAGTAATTGGCTTTTTGAAAATTGATCATAGTTAATGATTGAAGACGAGCGTGTTGGTGAATAGATATGAATACCTCGGAAGGATAAAACATCGCAGGACGCGGTACGAAACATGACTTCTCTTGGGCACTGTGCCCTATGCATTCATACTGTATTTCTTCTCAACGTTTCATGTGCTTCCTGCAAATGGCGTTAGGGTTGTTCGCTTTTAGGGTTTTATATTTTGTGTAAATTGGGGGCAAAAATCGGGTGCTATTTTTCAAGCTGATAATCGGGAGAAATCGGGTTTTTGGTGGAAACATTCCGCATCTGGTTTTTTTCAGGTTAAATTTACACATGTACCTAGTAATACATTCGCTTTTTTTATCGCAGGGTATTACGAGTTTCTTAATGCTAACGTGTTAAAATTAGGGATATGTTTCAAGCTGTACTGAGGGGACATCAGGATTTTTCCAGCTCCTATGGCCGCCGGTCAAGCTCGAAGAGGAAAAGCACCTCCCATGGAATCCTCCTCTCCCCTCAAGCGTCAAACAAGAACTCGGCCGCTCGAGGCACGGCCTGCTCTCGATCAGATACTTTCGCTAGAGAATAAACCTGCTGTCCCATCTGATCTACGACAACTGACTGGCTCAGATGTTGTTTGTGAGAAAGGTAGACCACGATGCGAGATGGCCATGCTGCCCGAGTAGGACCCTGCTGGGCGTCGACACCTAAACGCTACGGTCGATGGGGGATTGATTAGTGCATTGTACAAGCCGCATCAGGGCCAAGCTACGCGGCGTATGGCCGCAGGCGGTCCCTTGCTGCACAGCGAAGGGGACTGGCCATGTCCCTCCGAGGCCCCCAACGCCTCATTGTCGCTTTTCTTCAGCCGGCCTCCATAGAATGTCACAGTGAGTTAAGCGCGCTCGTTGGGCTGTTGGTTGATGAGGTTTTAGGTCTGTATCCAGGCAGCTGCAGACAGCCTGTGAAATGGGAACCATAGGTCACTGTTGTCCCAAGGTAGGGTGAGATAGCGTGTGGCACTGCAAACTCCAGTGCGGCGTAAAAATAAATAGGTTGGTTATGTGGTTTAATGGCCGGGTAGAAATCGGCTCAACCCGATTCTCCTGAAACATGATTCGGGGTGTAAACACTGGCAAAATCGGGTTTCATCCGAAAACGATCAACCCTACTCTTATGCCCTGGGCCTCGTCCCCCGTCACACGGATGTTTTATCCTCTTCCATGGCTATTCACATATCTCATCCAAATTTCATTGTCGGAATTATTAGACTCCTTCTAATCTGACGAAGAAAACAAACAGAATAGCAAGAGACGGTAAGATCGTGTTATAGACTGGGACACGCCGTTTACAAACAAGCCTGCAAGCCTGAAAAATTTTGGCTCCACCACTGATGACTTGCACCACCGAACTGGAGGAAAGGCTAAGGATCATCTTTTCAGATATACGACTCTCATTCAAATAGACGACTCGTGAGCAGTTGGCACTAACCGCCTGGACGAGTCCCCCGCCTACCTCAGAGGTGACAAAGTATGCTCTGTGCCATCGTCCTTCGTCGGGCCTGCGCCAGGTCGGCCCGTAGACCACCGTTCTTCCTGGTCCGACTCGCCCCGTGAGCTCCGCAGGGCAGGGAAGGTGGCCCTCCGCCCCAGCATGCGGGCCATCCGCTGCGACCGTTGTTGTTGTCCGCCATGCGGCAGGGCTTCTTCTTCCCAGCTCATCCCGCTGATCGTAGTCGGCAACTCCCTGCGAGCGCATCTTCTGCTGGATTCAGACATGTATTTAGCTGCAGCCTGGTGCAGGACTTCGTGGTAGTTACTGATAGGATGATGACAGCAGGGTGGCTCTTTCGGTTACTCTTAGCCTCTACTCATGCGCTAGTTGCCCTCCAGCATACTTTCTGAGCTACGTCTGCCTGCTTGATGCTCACGAAATGCTGAAGCATTATCGAAGGTGCAGAAACTCTTCGTGCTGGAGGCAGGACAACTGGAAGACCCGTATGCACATTTTCATCCTCTCAGTTACCCCATAGGCGGGCAAGATTGCCGTGATGGCAAGAATGCTCCATGCATATAAATATACCTGCTATACCCCTTTCAACTGCAAGTGCGAGCAAAGACAAAGCTACGTGCTCAGTCCCCGCACATGGCTTACTTTTTGCCCTTGGTTTTTTGATGACAGTATAGCGCGTTTGAGCAGTGAGAGAGAAAAATTATAATTGCAATCCACAAAAAGGTTGGTTTAAATGTGCAGTAGAACACTCATAGTGCAACTTAAGGTAAAAAATTAGACTTGCACAAAATGCAATTCTAGAGAAAAACAATAGCACTCCCAAAAGGAGAAGATTGTGACAAATGTACTTGAGTTGTAATATATTCAGTTTTTGTCGTGTAGCTATTCGAGCTTTTTCTAGATTATGAGTACCTTAACTTGTGTCCTCAGGAAATGTCCTGGGGCCTAGGACACCACTGAATGAAATGCTGTACACTTTCTCAAAATATCAAATGATACATTTCCTCATACCACATTTCCTGCCAAAAAGTGGAATCTGAGAAAAATCTGTTTAAAGTTCTATGAGTCTGAGTCAGGTGAAATTCACCTGGAGCATTGCTGACACCTTTCCTTCTGGAGACTTTGCTAGCTCCCCTGGCAATAGCCACCAGTTTAGTGCTCGCTCGTAGGCGCGCTAACTCGTTGTGGCAGGGCATCTCTTGAGACAGATAAACTGGCAAAAACTAAGAAGGAAATCCTACTAAGGAAGGGCAGCAAAGCACACGAATAAGGATCTGAAGTGGAAGATGCTGTGAAAAGGTGTTACTGAAGATGGCACAATATCATATCACTGGCAGGACCACCGTAAAACTGCTTTCGGGTTTCAAGCAATAAGATTGCCCATACAAAATTTTCAATGATTTTTTCTATAGGATGTGGATCTTCTATTGGCTGATATTTTTAAACTTGGAAAAGCTTCCACGGGCTGGAATTCCAAAGCAATGACAAGTTCCAATGAGGGTGAGATGTTCTGGCTATGTTAAACGAGTATGAAGCAGCGCTAAATAAAAACAGCAAAAACTTGCTCCTGTTGACTTGGAGGGCTGCCGACATGTCGAAAATAATTATTGCGAGATAAATCCTGCATGTTTATAAATGAAATTTTCTGGAAACCATTCTTCGGAAGTCTATAACGTGCTCTTTAAGCACATTAAAAAAAAAAAAAGTTTCTTCTCTGGAAAACTTGAATTCCGAGGCCATATCCCCCTTAAAAAACCAAACAAAGTATGTACATACGATAGGCATATTTGGCCAAAAAAATATCAATTTCAAAAAAAGGAATTTCAGGGGAAATTAAAGCAGCATGTCTGTGACTATGTCTAGACGTAGATATTTTCAAGGTACATTTTTTCGCACTGTTGTCCTGCAGTGATAGCACGAAAATTGACCTCTCCATTTTCCCTTCCTATGGGGAGTGACTTTCCACTATCTAAATAAATATAACTTCTAATAGTAGGTGCAAACAATTAGCAACAACAATAGATTCTGAAAAGACTCACCTAGGCGACTGAGGTTTGACAACCGTTCAGCTGCTCATACTTTTCATAATGCTGTGCGTTTGCTTTCGCTCTAGGCGCATAAGAGAAGATAAGCTTAGTCAGGAAGCAATAAAAAAATTTAACAAAAAGTGTTACCTTTCAGAAGTTCGAATTGTTGTAGCAGGACTTGCTGATGTGCTTTACCCACAAATCTTTCGACTCTAATGGATGGTGCCTGTAAAGAATGTGAGAAGAAATACATGAGTGCATAGGGTACAAAATGTGTAGTACTACTAGATAAAAAAAAAGTAAAAATATCTTTTTGAAGCCACTTCATTTGAAGCACGAAAGTGTTTAACCTCGGATTATGAAGACTTGCGTCCTTCCGTGAAGCCCACACTTCAAACTTCTTCTTGTCACCTCCTGAACCTTTGAAGTTCTCCGTCAGTCCAATCTGTGATGTCTGCAGGAAGGAATAAAACATTGATGGCTTCAGAAATTTTTTCCAAAAACACTGAACTCGCAAATTTTTTTGTGTTTTTTTTTTGTTTAAGGATATATATGTTACAAAATAAACTTTTCACCTTAAAAAAGTTTAGTGAAATATTTACATTGTGAGACATATTTTGAGTTGGCAGCAATTCTCAAACATGTTTCTTATTTCAAGACGTCAATATCAAAATAGAAGCCCGCTGTTGAAATCGCTCAAATAAGCCTCAACAACGTAAAATCCTAGACAAATAACTTTTTTTTTCCCAGTGAAATATATTTTGTGTTGTATTTAAAAATGAAAAAAAAAGGGTTCTTCGGGAGTTTAGTGTGTTCTTTAATTATGTACACAAAGGTTAGAACCTTCAAACATTAAATAAACAAAGAGCTTTTATATTATCTGTAGATTTAGCAACGGAGTTCCGAGTTATATAGTAAAGTTCTTGTGTTTTCAAATAAATTTTAAAAAATCGGAAAACAACTTGCCGGTAATTTTTGTCAATTCGGATTTATCCAATAAACTCCCTAATTTTGCTAAAGTACCAATGCCAGCAAGAAAAAAAGAAAAAAATACTATTTTAAGTTTGGCCAGTGCACAGGGCCAATGGTCCCGAGAAATGCCAGCCCAGTTTTCTTTCAAATCTCACACCATTGACAAAACTGTCTTACCGCTTATCCTGTCAAGGTTCATTCAGAACAACAGGTCATTATACTTTCGGTTTGGGCCACACTGTTCGTGCCCAGGTTTTACAGAAAGGAGCTAGGGGTTGTGTTTCTTTTTAACGTTGAAACTAATGATTCATAGAGATTTTATAGGAGCGGAGATGATGGCGTGGGCAGTTGAAGGTGTCATACAGTACAACCCACTCATAAATGTATAATGAGAAAACAAATTTCAATCGTTATAACCGATTATCGTTGTATCTGGCCCAGAAACAGATCATTTCCAGCCTACAAACTCTAGAAACTGATCGTTATAAGCGTGAACATCGATTGCTATCGTTGTAAGGGTTGCACTGTATTACATCCTGTACCACTCCACCCTGCGAGCCATGGTATAAGTTGATGGATGTGTGTAGTATTTCAATTTTTCATTTAAGTTCCACGCTACATAGATGGCGCCACCAACTACCACTAGCTACAAGTGATCTACAGTAGCCAGACGGCGCTACTAGCCACCATCGGGCCCATGCCTCTCAGGCTTGGCCGCCCCCGGGCGTTGAGCCCCATGTTGTTGACCGTTCATAAAGACAGTACGGCTCATGGAACCTTCTGTGTCAGACGTGTTCATTCCGGCACTTCCCGCCCTGGGGAATGGTCACCGCCTCATCGGCATGCGAGACCTCGTCATTTGCACAGTGCCCACATGAGCTTCCTGCTTTTCTATTTGATTTTAGGCGTTTCCTTTCTAATTACAACAAATAGGATAGGATAAATAGGAGCTTGCCAGTCGCTAGCTCCAGGTTTTTATTGATTTTAAAATATTGACATTTATCGAAGCAACACTTGTTTCCAAATGTAGCAACGCGCACGGTCTGCTGTGGTCACGCGGACGATGGCGACGAGGTATACAGATGCCTCCACAGCACGCACTATTAAAAATCAGTTCAATCCAAACGCTGTCCAAGTTGGTTCCTTTCGTCTCCAGCTCCAACACAACTTTTGGCCGTGGGACAAATTAGTATTGCCAATGGCATTGGCATCAACGCGAAATCCAGCTGAAGAAATATTAATTGACACAAGTGCATTCTTCTCAATCTAAGATATGTTTACACCTGGACAATATTCTTTTTTATTGTTTGAAAATAGGCAGCACGGCAAATTCTGAGAATCGAATCTAACAGAAATAAACTCAGAATCTGAATTTTCGGCAAAAAGTAAACTCCGAAAAACACCTTCCAAATATGACGGAAAATAAACTCCGAAAACATGGAATCTTGGCTATAAGTAGAGACCTGCATCCTGCATCCGCTCCGATCCGCAATCCGCCAAATCTGATTTATTTATTTCCGCATCCACCAGTTTATTACGGATATCTACGGATGATCCGTAGCACTCATGGATAAGCTGGCTCTAGTTATAGTAACCAAATAATGTGCTACACAAACTCAAAGGTAATGTGCTAACGCGAGAGATGAACGGCATCAGGGGAGTAACTCACCTTTAGAGCATTCCTGAACGCGTAGCCAGGTTGTCATCCCTACCATACTCTTTGGTGAAGAGAACCAGGCGCTCGTAAAGAAAGATGTAACGCTGGCTGGGCTTAAACCGCAGCTCCTTCATGCTTCCTTCTCTTTCTTCTCTATCCAGACGTTGAACATCCCTTGCAGCAGCAACTTCCCATAGTCTGCCAAGCTGCCCTGCATAAGCAGACAGGGGTGCAAATTACTTTGTGTACAATACATTTGATTACTCTCTGGTCATATACTAATTTTGGTGATATGCAGTTTGTGTGTCTAAAGACCTAAGTGCACATGCATTTGATACAACCATATTCCAACTGTCAAAAATGCTTTTTACAACGCTCTTTTTTTTAAATTTCAGCTAGCTATAAACGGAGGTCAAATGTGTTTGGTTTATTGGGGTGGTCAGACTTCAAGAAATTACGAATGAAAACTTGAGTGTCAAATTCACACAAAAAATCATGAGCATATCTAAATTTGCTTTAGGCAGACATATATTCATGTCAGTCATATCTTTATAATCAAAACACCAGACAAGAAAAACAGAACAACAAAACAACATGACACTATTTTATTTTCCTCAGTCTTTAGGGTTTGGCTTATGATGTTTCCTAACCGGCTCAGCTGTATATACTTTTTCTTACAAATTGTGGCCTTTCTTCATTCCACCTAGAAATTGTAGCTACTGATCACGTTAAAATAAGAAAAATATGTAGGCAGATTACTTCATTGTGGCAGACGGATGTTTCGGCTGCTCTGTCACCATCAAGATTGGAATTAGTTTCGTGGCTCATGCCTCAACCAATAGCACCAAGTGCACCATACACCGCGCCTTTGTCTGCAGGTCGACTACAATGCTGTTGAAATAAAAAACATTTGCATGTTTTTGTTTTGTCCTAAATCGTTATCCTATCACTGAATTGCGGTATAAAATAAATTGTGAGTTCACACTTAAGTGAATTCACACTTAAAAACACTTACATGAAAACCCGTGGATGGAAACCTGGTGCATACTGTCGTTGACATGTTTCAACACATCGAAAGCATAGTTCTGACCGCTTCCTGCAGCTCGTATTGCTCCCAGAACCTTCGGAGTACTTCAACAGATCCTGAAAACAAAAATGATGGACACTGAGCTTGATGTCAGGAAGGGGAAAATATATATATATATATTATAATACTAATGGCGATTGAAAACTTTTATAAATCATTACGCCACACTCTTCAATAGCTAGCATCCCGAGAAAACGCCGCGAGGCAAGCCGAGTTATTTATTTACATTTTCATTTCTTCTGTAGCCACTGCTCTTTGGAAAGCTGTCCATTCCTCATATCTCTAAATCTTGCACTAAGTAGGAGACAAAAAGAAACACCACAAAAAAGCGCCTGCCTGTGATGTGTGCATCCCTTTGTCACTGTTTCAGAGCGCAGCTCTTAGGCGCCAATTTCCGGATTGAGCGGCTGCCAGCGTCGCCTTGCCGTCGGTGTAAGTGCAGTAGTGCATTATGGGAAACGTCCCATAATGCACCGCACAGGACCCTTGTGACATCACGGGACCCTTGTGACATTATGGGACATTTCCACATGATGCAACGCACGGGGAGGAGGAGCAGGAGGAGGAGGATGGAGGAGCTTGAAGGATGAGGGGAGGAGGAGGAGGAGGAGGAGGAGGGGGAGGAGAGGAGTAGAGGGGATGAGGAAGAGAGGACAGGGGTATACCCTCTCCCTCAGTACCCTTCCCTCCTCCTCCCCAAGAGCTGCGCTCCAACCCGGCGTTAGAGGGTGTTGTAAACGTCCTCACTTGTTTTTGCACACTTTCAAATACATGACCATCTACCAATTGAGAATATGTTTGATGTGAGGGATTATACAGAAGGCAAGCCCTGCAACTTCGGTGCAAAAAATTGCAATTACATAGTGAGTAGGAGGGAAATTTTTACACATTTTTTACTGTCACCCTGGCTAAGATTCACAGTCAGATAGTGCTGGTCATAGAACCGCAACTTCATACTCTACTTCATACTACATTAATCCCATTTACGCTGCAGATATTGTCATCAGTTTGTTTGTAGATGACTGCATAACTTACAGGCCCACTTCTCGCCCGACGATCACCATACCTTGCAAACAGATATTAAACAAATTATTCAATGGCACAGTAAATGACAGACGATCCTAAATTTTGACAAATGCAAATTCTTTCGTTTTCTCTTGTTCTGGTCTTCTTCGACCTTTCTCTTACAGTCTTGATATCTCCCCCGTTACTGCTTGCAATTCATATAAATATCTCGGCATTCATTTAACACCTGACAATAATACAGTAGCAACACCAGAGATAAAACAACTAGCAATGCATACTCAACTTCAGTTCGGCTCTAAGCTTGAATCTCGCTTTCTTCTGTATGGTGCCCTTAGCAATCTTATCTAGTTATAAAACTTAAATCCATCCAAAACAGAGCTCTGCGACTTTATTATTTCTGATTACTCACCATTCACAAGTATATCTGGATTGCACGAAACTGCTAACCCCTCGCACACTTTCATTAGGCGTCAAGTGTCTCTGTATCTTTCTCCTTCACCCCATCTATCACCATAAAATGCCTTTTTGTGAATCGCTGCTTTTACCCCCGTGGTAGATTTTCTCCTGCTTTGACCACTCCTGTAAGTTGCCAACCATAGTTTTCGTCAACTACTTCATACAGTATTTCAACTTTACCCTTCACTATCAACGTACTGGAACATACTACCAAACTACATTGTTATCATAACTGACACAAATTTTCTGCCTCTGTAACCACTTTCATTTCGGCTTTATCTGACTAATTCCTTCTTCTACTGCGATAAAAATGTGTGCAATAATGTTCGGCTGAAAAAAAAATTACCGCTCCCTCGTAGTAATGTTTGTAAGGGCCTTCAGAGGATAATAAATGATGATGATGATGAACCATGGCACTTGCATTGCGTCATGCATTCGTAAAGCTTCACTGCTCGCACTCGTGGCTCTCGCTAAGCTTCACTGCTTTGCGCAGGGGCACAGGTGTCGTTTCACCGCTTCGCTCCGGTGTGCTCGGAGAAGCGGTCTGAGCTGTGGAGCACCTTGGTTGGGTTAGATGGTGTCGGAACTTTTGCTCACTATATTATAAATCGACGTTCTTTGGTTGCAAAGATAGGTAGAGGCTTAATTTTAAACAACTTCAACTAAAGAAATGTCGCCCTGTATTTGAAGAAACGTAGCTCTGCATCATAGAAGCAAACATTGTGTGCAGTTTTCCTACAAAATTTTTGTTTTATGTGTATCATATCATTCATATGCACATATCAACAGGTGCAGTATGTGCTGTGCTGCCCCTTGTTTTTAAAGACTTCTTCAGGTCCATTTGCGTTATGTCTGTACTCCTTCCTCACAAGTTGCAAGCAGTCTTTTTAATGCCTTAATAAAGTTTTGTTTTTACCTTAAGTAGCAGTTGGTACTTGGTGATCCTCTGTCACAGGCTTGAGCAGGTATGCATCCAAGGAAGCTTGTGGTTCAGTTTTCTTTGGCATTCCTAATACAAGACCAAAAGCAATGAAAATGGAGTAACAAAAACGTAAGGGGCCATTATAAAATTATCTAATCAAATTGCATTTAGTAAACTGTTTAAAGGGGTACTCCGACGCAGGGCCGTAACCAGGGGGGGCTAGGGGGTTCTGACCTACCCCGAAAATATTTTATAGTATAGTGCGTGGTACATGGTCGGTGCATTTGCAGCCAGCCGATTTTAATCTCCACCTCTGCGCACGCGCAGTGGCGCCGGTCGGCTACCGGGTACCAAACCGGACCGGTTCTCCGGTTTGCTATGACTCTCCATTATATGCCACTGATGCACATCATTCATAGGCGAAAATAAGACAATAGACATTTTCAAAATGGCCGCCGTTGTCCCCGAAAACCCCCCCCCGAAATTTTTTTTCTGGGCCCCTGCTCGACGTTTTCTTCATGGTCTCTGATTTGCCTGAAAACTTGCTAAACATGCTAACAAACATAGCTGGAATAGTATCCCAAATATTAGGACGAAGTGATATTTTTTCTACAAAGTTGTTGAATTTACAATTCTTGTCCTCATCGTGTTTTTCAAAACTAAAAGTTTCTACTGGCAACAATGAAAAGTGACGCCAGCTGCAGTGCAGGGGTTCACTCTTTGGACTGTAAAAGTTGTTCACAACTGATTACAAGCAGTTTCCATGGTGTCAAATAAATGTTGAAGCCTGCTCCAGCCGAGCATTATACCGATATGCCGAGCATATTTTAAAAATGAAATATGCCAAGCATTTGATCTGTGCAGCAGCACAAAACAAATGCTCGGCATATTTCATTTCTTGACTGCTCTGTCTCGACTGGCAAGCCTGCCTGCCACCAACGTCATGGCACTGAAAATCGCGGCTATATTTGAATACAGAAGAATTAAAAACAGCGCAAACAAGATGAAGGACAAGAGAAGATGTAGACAGACAGAGCGCTGTCTGTCTGCATCCCTCCTTTGTCTTGTTCGACACTCGTTTTTAATTCTTCAATATGCAAAACCAACTCGCCCCAAGTCTTCACCCTACTATACTTGAATATTGATTTTGGCATCATTTTCATTGGCTGATTTAGCATTAACTATTCTGAATTTCTGCGATACTAAATAGCATACCGGAAAAGGTAAAGGCGAGAATTCAGAAATCTAGTTGGTTGGAGTAACTAAAAAAATCAATCGAAGTACCCCTAGCTTCAATGAACTGTTCTTTAAAAAGAATGCTAAATTTGTTAAGGCATATACAATGATGCAGTAGTCAAAATACAAAAAATGTGTTTTCTTTGGCCTTTCTAGAGAAGCCCAATGCATTGCATTTGCTTCATCTGTATTTGGGGGCCTGGTAGTCATTTGCAATAGTGAAAATAGCCGACTCATGATTCTTCCGTTTGATAGCAGAAGCATCTGTTAGTGAGTAGTGCATAAATGAACTTCAAATTGCATACCATACTACTATGTGTATTTTTATAATTCAGATTCACCATCAAGCAACCACAATATCTGTCGGGCAATGACACAAACTGCAAAATGCAGCAATATTCATACACCGAACTTGTAAGATGATGTCTCATTTTAAAAAAAAACATTTCAAAGCATGCAAGGCTATGCAAGTTCTTTTCAAAGCCATTGTGACCTCACCTTGAAAAAGGCATTATCGCTAGCACATTGAAGCCTCAGGGCTTCGGACTTTGGTTTGTTCATGCAGTATGCACTGTACAATTTGTGGAGCTTTCTTTCTGCAATGAAGAAAATGATGGCAATCAAAAACTGGGCACTCACAAGTATCTGCCCTGCTTCTTTTGCCCTGTTCCTCTTTTTCACCTCTTCACCTTTCTGCACTGTGCCTCATGCCTTTTGCCCAGGCAGGGACAAGCTGCATGACCTCAAACTACATACGCTTGAAAAGCGATCCAGGCTTTTGCAATAACCCATTCATCGTTTTAGTGCCCACCATTATGCACACTTCTGTCATTGCACACTGTGTGTGGCACGCACCGATGTGCTAAAAACGGTGGCTGGTGTTGTGGAGCGTCTGGGTTAGTTTGATGGGCTCGTAAATATTGCTCACTCTTATAGGTTAATATCCTTTAATTACAGTAACAAATAGATGCCAAAGTTTAAAGAACACCTCTGACAAGAAAAATATAGAGCCACATTTGACTAGTAAATATGGTGGTTTTGACAGCCCTGGAAGTTCACATAAAATAAATTGTTAGTAAACGCTTGCTTCTTGTCTCTTTTATAGGTCTCCAAAAATGCTAACGACTGTTAACATTTCCCCGGATTAGCGCGGTCCTTAGGAAAACATATCAACAGGGTTTTATGATGTCTGACTATAAATATCAAACTTAACCCCTTTGTTTTGGGTTCTGGTGCCCTGGAATGTCCTATGGACAATAACATTGTCCCAGAGAGAAGTGACCTTTAGAAGAAACTATTATTTATGAACTAAACAACGGAAGACAACACGAGGCAATGTTGATGCACCATAGCAATGACCATGAGAACAAAGCATTAGACTCAACCACTCAGAGATTATTCAGTTCACAAGTAGCAACGGCATGAAGCGCTTAATAATTTAAAAATGATTCTTTGATTTGTCACAACTTATAGAGTGAAAGGTAATCAAAGTGCACTGTATTGAATGATAATTTCACAATATTGCTTCCCCTTATGACCGAATATTGGAAAAGTAATGGCCACGTTTTGTGCCACTATCTGTCTAGCATTCCAGAAAGGTTGTGTCTAGTAACTGTACGGCATACGTTATGCTTTTTACAACACCTACTGGTTGATCAAAAAGGTGACTTTACTCGTTGGATAAAACACGCTCCCACTAGCTCAGGAGTGCTGCGGCAGTTTTGGAGGTCCTCTAGGAAGACACTGTAAGATAGTTAAAGGACTCAATTGTGCTCTAGACATGATCTATTCAGTCAAGCACAAAAATAAAATACTTCACAGCTAAGGTAAAAAGCAATTCTTAAAACAGATCAGAACGAGAAAATGGCTCTAAATTTGTACAGCAGTTTGAATACTTGCTAGATAACAAAAACCTAAGCCGTGGAGCAAAAATGAATTGTCAGGAAAAAGACCAGGCTATATATGGTATGTTTTGTGAAACATGGCAGTTAAGAAAAATAGTAGGAGTGTGCGAATAGTGATTTTTGAAACCGAATTGAATATGAATCGAATAATTGAGGCATCGAATCGAATATGAATCAAACAATTTTCGAATAGTTTCCGAATAGTAAGTAGACAGCTACTAAAGAAGAGCAAATAGATTATAAGATTATTTTTATTGTTCCAAAATGTTTCTTAAAATTACTGTAAAAACGCGACTAGACGATAATGACTAGAGTTCAACGATATATAATTAAATAGAGACAAAAGCTACTAAAATATTAGAATGCATAAACATAATATCACGGTTCACGTGGATGCCGAACATAAAATCAGAGTTCGCTTGAGCCTAGTACGTCCTGAAGCAATGTACTTCGTAGGATCTCTACGTTCTCTTTTTATTCCTTGTTGTAGCAGATGTCCTTCAAGCGAGGATCAAGGAGGGTGGCAAGGGCGTGATGTGCCTGTGTGCTTACGTCCAGGAACCTTGTTTTCACTGATCTGAGAAGATTCCGGGGAAACGCATTGTCTTGTTCCACTTGCGCCCTCAAAAAGCAACATCTTCACACACTGAACAAGGGCAACAACTATGGAAAGTGTTGGGAAAGACTCAACACAAGCAGCTGTTGGGGCTTCTTCAATTGGCTGAGGAGAGCGGCCGAAAAACTTCCACACACTACAGCGCTTTCTCTTCGAACAACTTCCCGCTTCTACCACTTCTATTTCGCTCATACAGAGCGGCGGTACCATTGCAATCAGTTCTGAAACGTCTCCACGACACGCTTTCCGAAGCGTTCACGAGCAGTCTCGTGCGAAAGCGGTCCCTAAAGGCTGAACCGCATGTAAGCGATTTAGCGAGCGATGAGACGAGCGACAGCGACGAGAGTCAGCTGCGAGCGACAAAGATTTCTCACTGTCGCTCGTCGCATCGCTCGGCGTTTGGATTTCTGCAAAACGTCCTCATCGCTTTGGTCGCTTGCTCACGCCACTCTCATGTGGCTTGCCTCATCGCGTGACTGACCAAGCTGACAGCGAAGAGGGTCGACATCGCCTGTCTCGTCTCTTGGCGAATCGCTTTCATGTGGGTTATACCACAGTGGTTCCTAATGGAGGCAACAGCAACGTACGTATAGAGAGAAACTGCGGCTGCCGATGATTATAATCATTGTCTAGGAGAAGAGTATGTATTGCCATCTTGTGGGCATGTGTGGCAGGCGTGCCTGAGCGTTGTGGGACGCCTGTGAAGGGAATCTCGCGGCGCGACACCGTAAAAGATATTCAAAGATTATTGGAAAAATATTTGAAACTTTTGAAAATTATTATTCGATTTGATTAACGAATCGAATAGGATAATATTCGATTCGTTATTCGAAAATGGCGACTATTCGCACAGCCCTAAAAAATAGTTTCAGCTCAGCCTTGGCATCTTTTGGGACATCTTCACAGAAGTGAAGACCCAGAGTAAGAATCGCAGACTTCAACTCACTCATTATGAAATTGATAGAGGCCATCCATGTTTCCGAAAAGTATGTCAGCCTTCCCGTAAAGCGAGTGAGGCACCAGCTCTTTCATTTCGGGGTTAAGCATTTCTTTCTTATAGCCCTGGAAGTGAGAGACATGTCGGTGTGAAGACAATTCCACAATTAAAAGTCATGCTAATTCAAAATCTTGATACAGAATTACGGGAATGTAAGGAGAATACAGAGACCATCAATATGTACCTGAATTATGCTGTACAGCTCGTGAACGTAAGTCTTTTCGGTCTCAATCAGTTCCATCATAACATGTCTAAGGAAAAATATTGAAGTTTGGATAAGGGCATTTCATACAAAGACACACACACACACAGAAGCAAGCTTGCAAGATAGTCTCAAATACACCTTCAACAATGTGTGCATTCTGGTACTCCTGATAAAATTCAGTAACATCAGCCTAATTCAGCTGAATGACAGCTCTTCTTAAGCACAAGGACAATAAAAAAAGAAACATGCTCTACCTCGGAATTGTGCAGGCTTTTATTCTAAACCTCGCTAAATTCTGCCAGGAACATTGATACAACTGTGCTTATACACAGCCCTTTACTCACAGTACGTTAGTCTGCAAAAGCGCGAGTTTTTTCTTTTCTTGATGGTGTAGCACAAAAAAGACCTGCTGGATGCAGTTTAAAGACGCCGCATACAGCAGCAAGACGTAATTAAATAAGTACTCGACTTAGAATTTTACTATGAAGCAGGTTACCCTTTCTTGTCTTGTATCATTTCCAGTGACTGCAGACCAGAATCACCGCCACCAGATTGAGCAAAACATACTTCAACGTGCTACAGATCAGAGAAACAACAAAAAATTGGGCCATTAAAGATTTGAAGCAAACTAGGCAAGCACGAAAATGTAAACACCCTTTTCAAAATTCAAACTTATCCAGTGATGCCCACAATTGTATAACAACCATATGAATAACAAATAAAAGCCCTAGATTGGGTCACTAAATAAGATAGAATGGGCATGGGTATTAGTGACTCATAAGCATGCAACTGGTCCCAGCATTCTCCACTGTAATGGGCGAGGTAGAAACTGCGCTTAGAAATGGCTATATGCATAAGATCCTGTCAGGACCTTTCGGGACATTTGAAAAGAGTCTACCAAGTTTTGTGGCAGTGACAAATAGTTGAGAAATAATTTTAGAAAGGACCTATTTGTGTTAGTTGATTTTAAGATCAAAGGAAAGGTTAGTATGTGGTATAGTAGCAAGATTGCACCGAGAAATTTTCACAGCAGTGTCATATGTGAGACAACATCAGTGGACATCATCATGAAAGCAGTGCAAATGAACAAATGTTGGAAACTTAAAATTGCACATGCCATGCAAAAAAATGCAGTCCACAGGCAAGCAGAAGCTGCCGAAATCGGACGAGGGCCATCTCAAGTTCAAACAGGGACAAGACAAGTTAGTCACACCCGAGCAGAAACTTTGCAGCACCACATGAAACAGCATTGGAAGCAGAAGCTAATCAATTTAATTTTTCTCGTAGTCAGCAGAATTAGTGCATAAGAGACAAGGCTCCAAATTTCAGGAGTCTGCCTAAGAAATGGTGTGAAGAAACAATACTCACCAACAGGGATCAGACTTAGAAGAAAAAGGGGAATTCTGAATTCTGCAAAAACAACAGTACATTGCTCTGTTCTGCCGCTACAAGCGTGAGCAGGCAGAACACAAAAGCCAGAGCAAAAACTAAGCAAGCAAGGCCACTAAACTGTTCCTTGGCTCGCTCCGATTCTTTGTCTATTTTACCTCCTGCTTCCAAACCTCTTATTCACCGAAATCCCTTTGGAAGAGGAGCGGTGCAGAGAAGGAAGAGGGCATGCCAAAATGACCAGAAAAACCATGCAAAAATGTCAAGAGAAGTGTGTCCCTACACCACTTCGCAAAATTTATTCAGCTTCACAAACTACGAACCAAAAATACTTGCAGCAGTAAAAACTGAAAATCTACTACACCGAACAGCACGCAGGTGTCTACGTAATAACAGTATGTCGTATGGCACTACGACGTCCAAAAGCCGTCAACGAACAAATTGCACTGTAATGGTACACAGCATGAGCACAATTCTGTTCAATTCAGCAAACACAACCTTTTCGGCTACTGCTAGTAATGCGAGATTCAGCAGTGTGAATCCTAATCTCCCAACAAAATTGTCTCCAAAAGTACTAAAACTAACTTATCAAGCACAGATGACATAAACAGTCTTGTCATGCATAAATAAGATAACGACACCCGCAAAATAAACCTCTGTGTGCTTATTGAAAGTGCCCGTTCAGGTAATGCGATGTCTGAAACACGCCATGCTATGTGAGGCGGCGTGCACATATTCCCTCTCTTGAAGAAGTGAAAATTCTCGATACTTTGGTACCAGTGTAGAGCACATTCCCTGCCTACCCACAGCGTGGCAAGTGTTGGTAACAGCAGTGGCATAGGCACTTTGGACAGACATTATAGTAAAAATAAACAAGGACTATTGATTTCATAGCAGGAGCTATTAGATGCTCAGTTAAATAAACCTTCTTACAAACTATATAAATACAGTATCAAGAACAAACAGAAAATAAAACCTAAAACTGATATCACACAGGTTGCCATCAAATGGTAGGCAGAAGAAAGCGAGTGGAATGCATAAAATTAACCATCTAGATTTCCAAAAAAAAAGGGCCTCAAAGGATAAACTTAATGGGGAATGGGGTTTTACTTGCTAGCACCATTTTCACCCAAGTCAATCTTTAGGTTAATACATGTGACACACAAGTTTTCTTTTGAGCATTAGCTCTTTTGCAAACCAGCACCAGAAATCCATAAAAAAGCTATGGTAATCAAAGCTGTCATACCATTCAGCATACAAGTTTCAAATTATGATGCAATATTCATTGATCTACAACAATTACTAAAAGGTTGGGATCAGCCAGTGGCATCACTAAGGGTGGGGGGGGACCGCTCCAGGTGCAGCACTCAGGGGTGTGCAGCTGGGCAGTGAAAAGGGGAGGGGGGGGTGTTGCAGCAGGCCACGAGAGAAAGAAAGAGAGGGGGGGGATCGCGGTGGGCCATTGTCTTAGGTGCCGCTGACCCTAGTGACGCCACTGGGATCAATAATGCCATCCTCTCTCCTTGTTGCATACACCATAGTGCCATGAATTGAATCAAACTCAATATGCCAGTTTTCAATAAAGTTGGACACTAAACACAACTGCCTGCATGCCAACATGCAACAGAAGAAATATCAAGCCAGAAGAGGAAAACAACTTACATGCACAAACTGACTGAATTTAAAGAAAGCAAGCACAGTCGACTTGAAAGCAAAAGCTTGCATAGGATGAGACCCATAAAGCAGCACTGCTTTTTGGACGAACTGGTGTCATGATGACTAAAATGACAACACAATTTTTGGGCTAATCAGAAGGTTCATAATCCTGTTGTCTATGCTCAAACCTGACCCTTTTTAATTTTTGGGCATTCCAGGCTATTGTCCACAAGGACTCTGGAGGAAACCTAAGAAGCAGTAATATTAATAACCCTCCGAAAAGCTGATGGAATCTTGGTTCCCACACAACAAATGTAAAATCTGAACCCAAGGGGAAAAAAGGTCTATGAACATGGTACAAATAAAAGCACAAAGATATGAAGAAATAATCAGACAGGCAGGCTGGTGCCAGGTAAACCTGTTGAAACAAAAAATGCTCCACTCAGCGTCCTAGAACTTGTTTTTTCCCCTCCCATTGACTGGTTCTGCCCCTGACATTGCGCTCTAGCACCAAAAAAAAAAAGAAATAGGTGAGAGGGAATAGCCACAATTTGTATTGGGTGGGGGAGGGGAGGGAAAGCATGGGCATAGTAGAGAGTTTTGGGCCCTGCACGTTCAGCGAGAAGACACCACCTTGGAAGCGGGCTTCTTTGATGCGAAGCTCCTGGGGTCTGCGTCAAATGCCGACACCGCGGAGGAGTTGTACTGCAGCGGCGATGGTTCCGGCGCGACTGCCTGCACTGGCCTGACCTGCCGTGACACCACTTTACGCAGACTGCCTTGCTTGTTCTGGCACATGAGCTTCACGTCGTCTATCCTCTTCAGCACCTGCACCAGAGACAAAGGAAACAGAGGAAATTCTGTCAGTTAGCTGCGGTCAGCAGGTTGTACAAAAACCAGAGGCGTTTTCATGGTATTCATGGCCTATTGGAGATGCTTGTTGTGGGGTCTGCAAGACAGTACGTAAGGGTGCATGTGGGATCTAGTGTAACGTGTAGGAGCATTGTATGATAGGCATGAGAAATGGACGATAGACATAATCACGACATAAGATAGATGTATAGGAGACGTATGGAACACATATCAGGGAAGTGGGGAAGATGTAGGAGAGACGTAGGGAAGACGTTCAAGACATATATGGGACAAATGTGGAGACATGTGGAACAGACGTATGAGACATGTGTGAGGTATGCATCTGGGAGGTGCACATGAGCCATAAGCAAGATGTACATGAGGCGCCCACAAGACATGCAAGGCAGACACGACATGAGATGCATATGGGACACAGTTGAGACACAAAGAGGAAACATGAGAAACATTTGGGAGTCATATGCAGACATATGCAAGACAGATATGAGGCTCATGCGACTCAGATATGACACACATGCAAGTCAGATATGAGTCAGATGTGAGGCATGTTCAAGTCAGATGTGAGGCATGTTCAAGTCAGATGTGAGGCATGTTCAAGTCAGATGTGAGACATGTTCAAGTCAGATGTGAGACATGTTCAAGTCAGATGTGAGACATGTTCAAGTCAGATGTGAGACATGTTCAAGTCAGATGTGAGACATGTTCAAGTCAGATAGGAGACATGTTCAAGTCAGATAGGAGACATGTTCAAGTCAGGTAGGAGACATGTTCAAGTCAGGTAGGAGACATGTTCAAGTCAGGTAGGAGACATGTTCAAGTCAGGTAGGAGACATGTTCAAGTCCAGGTAGGAGACATGTTCAAGTCAGATAGCAGACATGTTCAAGTCAGATAGGAGACATGTTCAAGTCAGATAGGAGACATGTTCAAGTCAGATAGGAGACATGTTCAAGTCAGATAGGAGACATGTTCAAGTCAGATAGGAGACATGTTCAAGTCAGATAGGAGGCATGTTCAAGTCAGATAGGAGGCATGTTCAAGTCAGATGGGAGACAAGTTCGAGTCAGGAGACATGTTAGTCAGATAGGAGACATGTTTGAGTCACATACGAGACACATGGGAGTCAGATATGGGACAAGCGAGACATGTGAGGCATATGAAAGACAATTGGGAGACATGTGCAAGGCATATGCGAGACATGTGCGCGACATATGCAAGACACGCATGAGACATGCGAGACTTACGCGAGACATAAGGGTCACGCTGTACAATGGACATGAGCTGAAGGTCCTTGACAAAGTTAATGCCAATGCAAAGTGACTTGCCTGCTGCAACAAGGGCTTGGTGTCACTGTTGATGAAGTCCTTGAAGAAGCGGTGGAACTCCCGTGGATCATCCAGGCGGAACTCACTGGAGCTGCTGAGGAAGGCGTCGAGTTCCTGGAGCGCAGAGCGAGCAAACTCCTGCGACGAGCAGCGCTCCATGTCCAGGCTGGCCAGGAGGTCCACACCCTGGCTGCACCACTTGTTGGCCTGGGGTTCGAGAAGCACACATGCCGCAGCTGTTAATCAAGTGTGCCGCCAACAGACTTGGAAACAGACTTGGAACAGGGTAAATAGACTGAACACTTGAAGAGTTTCCGGAAACTGGCACATTAAACTATGACTCAAAATAAAGACTGTTTGAAAGGCATGAGTAATTATATTGACACTCTTGAAAAGCAGGGCATGAGTAACAGCATAAATTTGCACCTGTTATATTTTTTTAAGCAATGTCCAGAAAAAGAAACCTAGAGATGATACATGACAAACATAGAACTGAAGGTCATGTTGGGACTATTTGACTTTCATTTTCTATGCAGAATACAAAGACGTAGAGTAGAAGAAAGATGGAGAGAGAAGAGGTTTTATCAGGCTTTACAAGGCAGACCTCAAAGGTTTTTGTGCATTTATTGTTTCCATTCCGAGGCATAGCACATCCTCTTTCTTTTTATAAATATACAAATGGCTAGGTCGGACACATTTTCCATGTCCAGATATACTTTTCTTCTTGGGGGTTCAGACGCTAGTTTTTATGGGCCTGTTACACTAAAGTCATCATCTGCAAGGATATGACAATGTGTGATGTCAACCTAGATTTAAAATATGACAAGTTTGACTGTCTCTGGAAAAATCACGGTGGCTCTACAGGTGCCCGACCTTGTCAATGCGGTGCTGAAGGTCCCTGAACCGGTGTAGTACATCGAGCCTCTGCCTCAACTGCTCCTGGAAGTCTGCACACATGCGCTCCAGCTCCACACACTTGGGCTCAATGGAGTCCACCGCGTAGTGGCCGCCAACAATCAATTCCCGGCCGGCCTGCCTCAGCTGCTCTGCCTTCTCTGTGTCCTCCTGCAAGAACCAAGGGAAGATTATGCCACACATCAGACACTACAGCAAAACACTCAAATTCAAGATCAAGCAATGAATGTGACGACCATACTGAAGTACTACTATCATAAGAACAAGAAGACCTTGGGCAAAGAATATTCTTCTGAAACATAGAAGACTCACTTCCGAGAGGCTTTGAAACTCATGCAGCTCCTGAAGCAAGGTGTCGACCTGAGCGACTGAGTCCCCCATGGACTGCATGGCACTCAGGTCCCGCAGGTTGGCCGCCATGTTGGCCTGCAACTCGCGGAACTCCTGCTCAAACTTGCGCAGCTCAAGGCACTGGTTTAGTCTCTTCTGGTGGGCGCTCCAAAAGGCGTCGAAGCCATCTTCTGTACTGTTCAGCTGCTGAAGCAACCTGGGTCAACATGGGAAGGGACGGAAACAAAGTCGAAAAGAGTCGTAAAGAGGAGTTGCAAGGGGGAGGAAGTTGCAAAGCAAGTTACAAAGGGGAGGGAGTTGCAAAAGAAAGCTGCAAAAAGGAGTTGCAAAAGAAAGCTGCAAAAAGGAGTTGCAGAAGAAAGCTGCAAAAAGAGTTGCAAAAGAAAGCTGCAAAAGGAGTTGTAAAAGAAAGCTGCAAAAGGAGTTGCAAAAAGGAGCAGCAAGAGGCAGTGGCAAAGGGAGCTGCAAGCTGCAAAGAAAAGGCAGCAAAAGGAAAGGCAGCAAAGGGAAAGGCTGCAAAGGGAGAGCCTGCAAAGGGAGAGCCTGCAAAGGAGAGTCTGAAAGGGGCAGCTGCAAGAGGGGAGTCTGCAAAGGGGAGCTGCAAAGGGGGAGCCGCAAAGGGGGAGCCTGCAGAGGGGAGCCTGCAGAGGGGGAGTCTGCAGAGGGGAGTCTGCAAAGGGGAGCCTGCAGAGGGGGAGTCTGCAAAGGGGGAGTCTGCAAAGGGGGAGTCTGCAAAGGGGGAGTCTGCAAAGGGGAGTCTGCAAAGGGGGAGTCTGCAAAGGGGAGTCTGCAAAGGGGGAGTCTGCAAAGGGGGAGTCTGCAAAGGGGGAGTCTGCAAAGGGGGAGTCTGCAAAGGGGGAGCCTGCAAAGGGGGAGCCTGCAAAGGGGGAGCCTGCAAAGGGGGAGTCTGCAAAGGGGGAGTCTGCAAAGGGGAGTCTGCAAAGGGGGAGTCTGCAAAGGGGGAGTCTGCAAAGGGGAGTCTGCAAAGGGGGCAGCCTGCAAAGGGGGAGCCTGCAAAGGGGAGCCGCAAAGGGGGAGTCGCAAAGGGGGAGTCTGCAAAGGGGGAGTCGCAAAGGGGGAGTCGCAAAGGGGAGTCTGCAAAGGGCAGTCTGCAAAGGGCAGTCTGCAAAGGGGAGCCGGCAAAGGGGAGTCGCAAGGGGGAGTCTGCAAAGGGCAGTCTGCAAAGGGCAGTCTGCAAAGGGGAGCCACAAAGGGGGAGCCGCAAAGGGGAGTCGCAAAGGGGAGTCGCAAAGGGGAGTCGCAAAGGGCAGTCTGCAAAGGGCAGTCTGCAAAGGGGAGTCTGCAAAGGGGAGTCTGCAAAGGGGAGTCTGCAAAGGGGAGTCTGCAAAGGGGAGTCTGCAAAGGGGAGTCTGCAAAGGGCAGTCTGCAAAGGGGAGCCACAGATGGAGCGACAAGACTGTCTCCAACGCACCTCTCGACGGCACAGACGTTGATGAGCCTCTGGGAGGCCCTAGGGCTGTGGACGGTGTGGTCTTGGGGGGCCGGTGAGGGCGGCCGGACACAGCGCAACAGCTGGTGGCCGTGCTGAGAGGCGTTCAGCAGGTCGTCCTTCAGCTCCTGGTACTGGCCCCCCTGGTCGCGCAACAGAGCCACCGTCGACGCCACGTCATTAGGGAGCTCCGTGTCTCGCAGCCGCTGCGTGATCTCCCGGATGCTCTCCGTCATCTCCTTCAGGCTGCCCGTGAACATCTCCACCGCCTGCCAGATGCAAATGAACAATATTCATACGGTCCAGTTCAGAGAATGGAAGAATAGTTTTCAGATGGGGCAAACTGTAAAAGGGTGAGCAAGCACCCACACAGTGAACAGTGCAGAAATATTTGATGGGACCTTACTCAAGCTGAATTTATGCACCCAGTATGCACAGTGGTAAATTAAAACACATAATGATTATGGTCAATATTAAAGTCAAGTTAATGTGCTCTTATTTTATTACTAGTATTAATTGTTTCTTCTTTGGATCAAGCTGCAAAAGTATAGGCTCCAAGGATTTTGTCGGACCACAACATAATTTTATGCGCAATTATTTATATGAGTCAGATTTAATGAAAGGAAAAAGGAAATAACAAAGTATGTCAACTGAACAACTGAAGCTTATCTATATAGCTGATACAAGTAATTGGGCAAGCGAAGCAAATCTGCTGACTCGTGGCAGACATTAAGCCATCGCACACCAAACTATGAGTCACCCAATTAACTAGTCCACTCATATAGTAAATTCTTGTGGGGATAGCAGACGAATCTGACTGGCTTCAAATAAGGTGCTGCTTTTGATTTAGCCATCTGCTGCCTTTAACAAGCCTCTTCACTCACATGCACAGAAAACTTTTTTGGGGAACAGTGGTGCCCTGCAGTGGCATAGCCAGGAATTATTTTTTTTTTCTGGAAGGGGGGGGGGGGTTGAGGTGGTTGGTATGTCCATGACTTGGTGTGCAAAGAGGGGATGGGGTCAAAATGCATGTGTATATTATAGGGTTGGCTGGATTTTCGGGGGGGGGGTGCTGAAACCCCATCAGCTCCCCCTGCCCCAGGCTACGCTCCTGATGCCCTGCATGTGCCACGATAATGGATGCTTGCCTTATGCACTAGCACTGCCACAAAACTAATCGAAATGACCATTAAATAAATTCTCCTGCTTATAAATCATAATAAATATACAGTTGTAGAAAAAACTAATACCATCAGGTATTCAGCTACAAGTTTCTCTGCTTAGTTCGATAAGGAATTTTAGCTATATGATGGTAAATTAACACTTGAGCTGCAAGACACGCATCACTTACCATTCGTTGTTCCATCCAGCGGTCATGGTCGTACGGAATTAAGCCACCCAGATCCTCAGTAAGTTGGCCAGGGTCGATGTACTCGTGCAACTCTTCCAGAGTATTGCACATTACTATCTGCAACCAGACATAAAAGATGCATGCTAACATGACCATTGTACACTTTAGTCATTACTGTTATGCGGAACATTTCTTGAAGGCTGCCTGTCAGCATCTTCGTCATGATCATGGTTCCAGAAGCAACCCAGACAGCAAAGAAATAAAAAGGCGGGACTTACCCTAAACTTAAACTCTTCTTTACACAGCTTGTTGCTAACTTCTGACAGCGCTTTCTGTAAAAATCCCACAGGCTTGAGGACAAACACTACTTGAATTAAGCCTGGGAAGTACCCCTGAAACAACAAGAGCAGTGTTGTGGTTTGACGCGTGACCAATCGCAAGGCCTGAGTCGAGCTAAAACTCACTGAGATCTTGAGCAAAACAGTCTTGACAGAGTTCCATTTGTCTTTCCGTCTGTCCACAACCAATACAAAACCTAGCTCAGCATCTTGCGCTCTGTAATAAAAACGAAAAAAAAGAAAAGAAAACTCCAATGACCAACTGAGTCGTAGGTCATTCCACAATAAGGCTACAAAAAACTTGCAATGAGAAAATATGTAATAAAAAAGAGAAGAAAACTTATTTTGCACTTGCCAGTGAATCGGGCAATAAAACACTTTCTAGGGAATTAAGCTCACAGTGTGTTCTGCAACATACGCATTACAGCAATGCTATCTTGGTTTCAAAACATAATCCCAACAATGAGCTCCTGGCAGGGCTTTCCCGCGGCACATTAGTGCGCAGAGGAGAAGCCAAGTCGAGTAGCATTGCCGCATTGCAATGAAAAACCCCATTATTTGGAAAACTCTATAGAAACGAACAAAAACTTCGAAATAGGAACAGCATAGTATCAGTGATCGGATTGGTGCGAGTCATTTTGTGTGATTCCACCGAACACTAAAGTATGATTCTATTTCACAAACACTGCGAGCAAAGTCAAAGCAGCAAGCATGTGCCTCGAACAGCCTTTCACTGCACAGGTGCGCAATCATGAAATGCACACTGAAAGTGTGGCCCCCTCACTAGGATCCTCTGCTTTGCTCGCAATTATTGTGAATCAGAGTACAGCCATTAATCTGACTTAAGTGCAACCGACACAAGAAATTTGTACCAAAAGCTATCCCTCATATTGAAAAAAAAAAAGTAAAAAAGCAGCAGCCGTTTTTGTAAAACAACGATTAATGAAGAAGATAGGGTTAAAATCGGTGAATGGTTACATTAGGTTTGAAATGAAAGGTAAACCATATTCCACTGAAATAACACCAGAATAGAATAATTTTGAGTAGCAAACTAATTGTTATGTTCAAGCTCTGAGGGTTCCAATAAAACTCCGATGTTCTTTAAAGATAAAGTTGAACTCAATAAAGTAATTCCACTGATGAGCTAATTTAGTTTTAATTTAAACTATGTTGGCTACAGCCTTAAACAGTTGGAGGCCTATTTAGAGGCGATAACAGAACAAGAGACTTCACGAATAGAGTAAACACACAGTGAATCACAGCTATACCAAATCGAGCTTTCCTTAAGAAATAATTATCACGACGAATGACGCACGAAACTCGTCGGCCATCGCAGTCACTTATGCATAGTTGCATACCAGCTGCGGTTTTATTTTTAACATTTTACTGCGTAGTATTTGATCCCCTACGAGTGCGTGTGCAGCGTGCCCCATCCCGCTTCGAAGGGGTGCTTTTCCCTTAGCACGCGGCTGCCCTGCGGCAAAGCGAGACAATCAACCGCGAAGCCTACTTTGAGGGTGTCGCTTCTTTGCAGTGCACCAGAGAGCGGTCAGAAACGCACTCAATGAGGTCAACTAACCTGTTCAAACAGACTACAAACAACGAGAAATATATTGCGAAACTTCCAGCTTTCAAGTACTGCCAGTGATCATACTAAGATTAAACCGAATAGGACTTCACGTCGTTTGAACCGGTAATCGGATGTAACGCCCAGTGATTTCCCTACACACCCCCTGGGGGGGTTTGACGCTTTGGCAAACACGCGAGTGCACGCACGAGCGCTGAAGAAACCGAGCGGAAGCTCATTTTTACC
Organism: Ixodes ricinus; assembly: GCA_037355805.1. Lineage (NCBI taxonomy): Eukaryota > Metazoa > Arthropoda > Arachnida > Ixodida > Ixodidae > Ixodes > Ixodes ricinus. The sequence continues at coordinate 101,532 of JAZHYW010026770.1, forward strand.
GGACGTCCCCTAAAAAGCCGAACCCTGTTTTTCGCACCGCAAAAATAAACTAGACCTCGCGGAGAGCTCAAACTCCGTTAGAACGTAGCCCCAGCCGCTCGAGCGAGATGCCAAAGTTTGAGCATCAACCGTTTTATTATTCAAAAGTTATAAGCGACTTCCTGCAAATTTCAATGGAAAAATGGCGGCCGACGGAGCTCTTGAATACAGGGAGCTCTATGGCTTCAGAAACCGAAAACGGGAGAAAATGGGCGCCATTTTCCTATTGAAATTTTCAGAAAATCACTTATAACTTTTGAATAAGATAACGGTTGGTGCTCAAACTTTGGCATCTTGCTCGAACGGCTGGGGTTACGTTCTGGCTGAGTCTGAACCTTCCGCGATGTCTTGCTTATTTTTTTCAATAAAAAAAAAAAAGCAAGAAAACATTTTCGTTTTTTTTTTTTTTTGACACCTGGTATTTTGTGCGACCCCCGAGTTGCTCCATTGGATTCATACGACTGAACCCCTTGAATTGGGCGGTGACTCGCGCGCCTACCAGGCAGTGTTTTCATTATTAACAGACAACCTACTACAGGCCATTCTACGCGCGCCCACGAATCCAAGGGAAGCCTTTAAAGTGACCGCATAAATCGGCTTGGTAACGTATATCGCGCTACGATTTACCACAGAGGTCCCCGAAGGCAATGGAAGCATCGCATCAAAATTTCAGACCAAACTTCCTGAGAAAAGTACAAGACAACAACAACAACAACGGTAACTTCTTTTTTTCTGCCTACGACGACCGTCTGCTATCCACGCACCCCCTGACTGGCGCAACCAACAGATAGCGGTTGCTCCCTCTCTGAAATCTAGGCTCCCTAGGCTGAACCCTTTAAATCTGGCGGCAGGTAGCGCGTCACTATACCAGTGTTGTTCATATCAACAGACAACCTCTCGGTCACTCGCGACCAGATCAAAGGTCTCCCAAGGCCATCGAACGAAAGACCTACCAGAAGCCCCTTTTTTCGGTGATCCGGGTGATCCGTACGTGCCGACTCACGAGTTGCTACACGGATGGATAAAGGAACGCAGCTGAACGCTTCTATTAATATTTTTAATACCAGCAAAAAATCTGCTACAAACCGTCACACAAAGCGCCACCCGCTCGCTCGCTCGCAGTCAGAGCTCTCCAGAGGCCAACGAACGAAAGAAGCCGCCTAGAAGCCCCATTCTTTGGTGATGGAAGATAATGAAACTTGTTTCATTATGATCCGTACCATCCGTACGCTCGACCTCGAGTGGCTGCATGAATGGATAAACGCATACGGCTGAACCCTTTAAATCGGGCGGCGGCTCGCGTCACCTAGACAGCGTTTTTAGTATCATCGAATAAGCTGCCACACACACCATTCTACAAAGCACCCGGAGGTGTGCCCAAGGCCAACGAACGAAAGAAGCCGGCACAGACGGCAGCAGTGACTCGCCAAGGGCAGAGCGCCGCGGCATGGCGTCTTTTGCGCTGCAGCGTCGCCCTTCGACGACACGCTCGGGCGATTCCGGCCCGCCACGCACGAGTGGAGAGAATCGAGGCGCGAGGAAGACGCATGGCGAGCGATATACTCACAAAGGAACACTTGTCAGATACTGCATAAGCTTCCTGTAGTCCTCGTCAGAGAGGCTGCAAAAGGCACCGCTGTCCGGGAACGTCAGCACGGGGTATCTCTCGCACGTCCTCCCTCCTGGAACAAAGAAAGACCAAAAGCAGGTTATTTAATATGTACTATCGCGAGCAATACATACTACTACACTATTTCATAACTTGTTTTCTTCGTTTTGTGTACCTGCCGGATTGCAGGCAAGAACGCGAAGCTTAGGTCCCATTCTTTGAGCTCATGATGATAATGCAATTAATGCAAAGGTGCCAGCGAGCTGGACAAGAATTACGATAATAATCCCTGGAGAAGGGGGAACAAGGGGGACAAAGGACAAAAATAAATCTCCACACAAAGGTAGGTGACTGGTGCGCGACCGAAAAAATCCGCCTGGTCCTGGTATCGAACCAAGGACCTCTCCATTTGCAGTGGAGTGCTCTACCAACTGAGCTAACAGGAGTTAGACGTCAGTAGAAAAAACGGGTTTTATCAGCTGCGACCAGTCTAACACCAACAAAGGTGAACGGCTTGCATTTTAAGGTTATGATGATAATGCAATTAATGCAAAGGTGCAAGCGAGCTGGACAAGAACAAGCGGTCTCTGGTTCGATACCAGGACCAGGCGGATATTTTTTCGCTCGCGCAACAGTCACCTAGCTGTATTTGGAGATTTGTGGTTGCCCTTTGTCCCCTGCTCCCCTTCTGGAACTATTATCATCGTCTTTGTGCAAGACGACCTCGGTGGCGATCCGAGGCGAAGTGCCGGCCTACGGATCCCCAGGTGGCAGGGTACGTGCAATCTGACGGAAGGCTAATTGCGGAGAAGGTGCCGTTGTAACTGAGGTTTCGGTTGCACGTAAACAGATTTCCAGGTGGTCTAAAATAATCTTCAGTCCTTCGCTGAACTTTGACAAATCGAGAGATCATCCGACGTTTTGGGGATTGGAGACACTGAAAAAAAAAAAAAAGGCCGTGGAATGGGTGTTGCAGCTCATATTGTTTGCGGGGGAAGGGGGGGGATGTTATGCATGGTCACCGAGAGGCGAGAGGGCGTCTTTTACCGAAAAGACTGAGTACGCAGGCGAGCTGGTGGTAGCTGATCATGTCGTTTAACACCGGATACTGTGGTGAAGAAAATTAAGAACTTCTAGTCGAAAGAACAGACACAGAAGGGAACGATGAGACGCTTCCTTCTGCGTTTGTGCCTTCGACTAAAAGTTCTTCGCTTTCTTCACCACACTCTCAGGAATTAAACGACACGATTAGCGTCTTTTTCCGATGCCCAGCAGCCTCCCGCACGAGCGCTCGTTGCATTCTGTCGTGCTTGGCTTGCGCGTGCACGCTCGATGCTCACGAAACGTCAGCAATGTTATCCAAGGTAAGAAACTCGCCGCTGGAGGCGGGACAATGCGGAGTGCAAGTCGTCTGCTTCATCATGCGCGGGAGTTTCGGTGACGTCAGAACGACGCCAACCTCTGATTGGCTTTGATTGAAAGGATAGTGGGTAGAGCTCGATGCTACATGCCTCGAGGGCTACCCACTATTTGTTTTTCAATCAGCCAATCATAGCTCGGCGTCGTTCTGACGTCACCGAAACTCCCGCGCAGGAAGCAGACGAACTTGCGCTCCGCATATGGAAGATCTCCCTACCATTCTTATCCTGTTGGTTACTAGTATATGGTTACGCACATCCTCGAGAATACAAACAGATGGCTACTAAAAAACTTCACATGCCCGCAATAAAAAAAAAAAAAATCGGCGCAAAATTAAAAAAAGGAAAGGAGAAGAGACTTTTTAGTGTTGTGTCGTTTACCCGCAGTCTCGGGGTTTTTTCAACCATGAGAAAGTTGTGAGAGCAGAAAAAGGGACAGCGCTTCGCCTTGTTTTGTTGTTTTTCTCGGCGTGTATAGTGCGTGTTGGCAAACGTCGACGTTTGCGATTTGATTTTTTTTTCATACTTCATTCGCACAGGTGGTTCGTGTCGAACCTAAGGCTGCGCTTCACATAATGCGCTTACAGTAGAGTAGTGCGCTGGTAGTTTCAATCACAGCGTTGCAGCTGTTAAAGAAAAATGAAATTAATGTAGAGCTAACCGGGTCGCGTGCGCGATTATACATTCGGCGAAAGCTGGACTAGATGAGTATTTGAGGTTAATATTATATTCAATTTAAGTGGACAAATGAACCGGTTGACATTTCGTAGATTGGCATTTTATAGATTTAGATTCTTGCGATAATCGCGTAAGGAGTATTCGATCGCCTCGTTACACTTGCCGAATGCCTTTTTTTTTCTTACAAGGGAACAAAGTCTTTAGATTTTGCAATTACTAAATCTTATTTGCTTGTTCTTACACAGGAGCACATGTTTAGATATGCTGCGTTGTTTTCTTCTCAAATGTTTGCGATGATCCGAGTTTTACTTTTAGTTTCAACCGTTCTACGCAGCCCTGCGGGAAAAGCGGCACGAGACGGCACTTTATAGACTGCACTTTCCTTACGCAAACTAAAAAACAAAAAAAAACATTGCCGTGTTGCAGTGTAAACTCGCTCGCCCCTGCTTTTAATATACCACCACACGCAACTGAATGATATAAACTTTACAACACGATTTACGAAGACAAAATTTGCAACACGCTGTATTCGCAATCGAGCCACGATTCTAAGCTTGATTCAATGTCAGAGAAAAAAAACAATGGCTGGAGTAGCACGAAGGGCAGAGAGTAAAGCGCCTCCATCGCTCACCTGTGAGGACGACGTGCCTTCCCTTGATGATGTCCGCCACATCTCGCACCGTCAGCGCAGTCCCCCCTCCATCGTCTCATCTGCAACGGCAGCGGGAAACCAGAGGGACTTCAGTTTGTGCCAGACCATATCGCCGCGGGGGAACGGCACGCGTCGCATAAGGTCAGCGCGGCGCAACAGCAACGGGACGAAGAATGGGAGCCGGAGCTCGAGACGGCTGCAGTCGGCAATGACAGCTGACGCGACCAACAAGGCAGCGGAAGAGCGCAGACGCCTCGAACATTGTCACGCCGCCGAGCAAACGTCACAAGCGTGACGTAAAAAAGAAAAAATGCAACGTCACGGTCTCGTAGTTTATTCGGGCCCGTAACAGAATGGATTATACGTCGTTTCACCCGAAGTCAGAGCGTATAGTCGACGCTGCAAGAAGACGGAGAAAATCGAGTAGCGTCAAAAGCCAAGATCGGAGCGTTCGTCATCTTTCTATACGAGTATATACTCTTTCACCGGCTAACCCAATCAAGCACGGTGGACGCGCCATGACCTTGCGCTTTTAGTGTATGCGTCCGCGTTTACACGTCTCGTAGCCTTTGACTGCGCTCTGACTTAGAGTGAAACAAAATATAACGTCGGTGGGGGCTTTATCACGCGTGGCAAACGTTGATCGCTGGACATGATAAAACGCTTCACCCGATCCCTCGATTGGTCGCGTCAAGTCACCAAGCACGCGTTGAAGCGTTCTTTTACGTGAAATGCAAGCGCCGACGCGGGTTCGAACGTTCCTTGAAAATAGAAACATCGTAGGTTGAATATAAGGATGACTGGGAATAACACCGGGGCGTTACCTAATAAAATAAGTTTTAACCTATTACGATTGTTTTTGTTACTCTATTTTTTTCCTGATTAAGGGACTCAATTTTATTTTACAATGAATTGCAAATATCGCCACGTGCCATTAAAAAAAAATGAAAAGCCGCGTGAGTGTCAAGTGACCTTCGGGAAAAGCGCGCGCAGGGCGCGGAGTCAGGTGGTATGTTCACTGCGCCGCATTGGCTGGGATGGTCTGTAGCGTACGCCGAGGTCCATCGTAAGGTGAAACTTGGAAAATCAAATATATTTGAAAGCTCAAAAATCGGAATCGATTTCTTGTTATGCAAATGTTCGAAGGAATGCGCATCACTTTCCCGAAATTCGAGTAAAAGGTTCCATTATTCCGACGCAGAGAAACGCCAAGAAACTGTAGCGGCTGCGGTCGTTAGCCGCGTTTTTATTCAAATCTCCAAGTGCCTGCGTGTTTTTTTTAATTATTATTCTCACTTTGGAGCTCTGTGATTTTGCCGTCACGCACCGTGACAGTTTCTTGAACGGTGCGCACTGTACAGTCAGAGGTCATCGCTGGGTTGTGCATACTGCTTCATTTATTTTGCTCCAAAGCTAAGAGCAGCTTCATATTTTGGACATGGTGTACTTTTGTTTTCCTTCATATTTTCTTCCAGTCGCAGCGAAAACCACGAGTCGATATGGCCCATCATAACGCACTGGACTATAGTATATATACTGTCCCTCCATGCACTTGACTCTTTTACTCTGAGCTGCATGGACGCAAGTAAACGGAGAAATAACCCTTTTCAATGCTACTATAGCTCTCATTCGCAGCCTTCGCTTTAGCACCATCAGGTATAGGGACAAGGGTGAACAATTCGAGGCCTTACTAAATCGAGTGACTTTAATCCTCAGCACGAGTTCGCTCGCAACGCATAAACAGCATTTCAGGGTACCCCCACCTGGTTCAATGGAACGTGGCGACTCAAGAGTGTCATCAACCTGGCCCCACTCTTGAGCTCCAAAGACCCTTTTAAAAAAGTCAGCACCTACTACTATAGCTGCTGCGTCAGTAATCAGAATCCGCCATTGCTTGGGCACGCGTATACTCTGGGCACGTATAGACCAACACACTGTTTCCAAACAAGCCCGCGTTCGCCCACACCAGGCGTGGGCATTGCGCGTGCGCAAAAGCCACATTCGCGTCAGACAAAGCATCTGCGCATGCGCAGTGCCGACAGCAGCGCCACCTCAGTGGCGTGATGTCAGAGAGTTGGTCTTGGCGTTCGGCGAGCACTCGGATCCAAGCTCACGCGTCGTGCCCGAGAAATCGCGACCGTCGATCTGGCTCGATGGGGTTTTGAAAAAGGTCCACCGAGTCAATGGAGTATATAGTTGACTGGATCGCTAACGTCCCCTAAGCGGATTCTTACAGTGTGTATAGCTACAAAACCGCACGTAAGTATTAACGATAGCTGTTAATTGGCGACGTATCATTCACGGATACCACTAGCGAAAAAGACGCTCATCGTTCAAAGCGTCCAACGATAACTGGATGAGCAGTTCCAATGTGCAACGGCGTTCGAGACTGCATGCGAGCGTTTCAACGCCCCACAGGTTCACGCCGCTCAATTACCACCGGCAATTACCGGGACCCCGCCCATTCCTCTACCCAATCGGTGCAGCCAACACATATAAAAAAAAAATGCATCTTAATTCTACGCATGAATCCGGGAGGCACCAGAGTGTGCAGCGGAAGAGCGTATATTTTTTCCTTATAATTAATTAATTACCATTATCGTTTGCTCGAGTACCGCAGAGACACACGGTACTCCGTGGAAATTGGCCGTCTCTTATTTATCCATTTTTTTTTCCAGTCTCAGTTTTATTTGAGATAAATAATTAGCGGGGTTTACTAAATTTAACCAAATTTTGCGGGAACGCTTAAGTCAGCTAAATTTAGCGACAATGCCGCGGCGCTCCGCAAAGCTCATCGCACGGAAACCAGCCCCCAACACTCGTCCGCGTTTCAAAACAATTACCGCCCACACGCGTCGTACACACTAATTAGTGCCGGATACATTTTAGAACCTCGACCGAAACTCGTCACACGTGTGCACAGGCGGAGTACTTCGGGAACACCCCCATCAGTATCTAATAATTACCTAATAATTATCGCCCCTTAAGCTGACAGCCCAACGGGAGCCACGAGTTCTCCGGACCAATCAGCCGCCTGCCTCCGATCCCCCAACCCCGCTCTTCGGGAGCGTGATCGCGTGGCGAAAGATGGACGTGGGACTGGTCCAGCGACCACACGTAGTTTCCACTGCACTGTCAGCTTAGGGGTGGACGGAGTACAGGCGCATATACACACGGGGAACAGCGGAAGGCTTTTGGGGGCATTCGCGCAGCGACGCGATTGCCCGCATGGTAACGATGGCAACGGGGCAAATTGAATTCCGGCTCGACGACATCATCACCCTCCTCGGGTCCAGGCTAACCTCCTCCGTTGGCGTGCTGCCCCGCTGGTCGCCGATGGACCGAGACCAGCAGCGGAGGTCGTCTGGGTCGCGCCTTTCTATGGCCGTACAATGTATGCGCCGAAACCGACGACCCGAAGCGCCAGAATCGCCGCTACATGTGCGTGTATGCACTGCGGGCGCCCTTTATTTTATGTGTAGTCACCGGGTCGATCCCGGTCAAGGTGTGAACTAAGCGAAGTGAGACTATATAGGGTGTTTTAGTAGATCGCTCCGATGACTCCGGTAACGATTCCCGACACTTCGCGAACGCCTCGGCCCATGCATCGTATCATTAGGGAGTTTTCGTAGACCGCGTTTCTCCCTCCGCTAAGCCCCCGCAACGAAGAAGCCGCTACTGCGCCTGCGTGCCGATGGCCTTGACTGTAGAGTTCCGGGTATCGTAGCGGGTTGCGGAGACCGTTGCGGAACGGCGAAAACCATCTACGAAAACTCCCTATTATCGGGTACCGTTATCGGCGGTATAGGTTTTAGTAGGTCGTTCTGGTAACTCCGATAACGATACCCGACAGCGATACCATGCACGAACAAAGGCGTCGGCGGAGTATCGGGTATCGGGGAGTTTTCGTAGATGGTTTTCGCCGTCCCGCAACGCTCTCCGCAACCCGCTACGATACCCGGAACGACAGAGTCAACGCCATCGGCGCGCATGCGCAGTAGCGGCTTCTTCGTTGCAAAGGGCTTAGCGGAGGGGAAACGCGGTCTACGAGAACTCCCCGTTATCCGAGTTACCGGAACGAACGATCTACCAAAACTCGCTAACACGCAGATCGGGACCATAACCGGCATGTTGCGTAGTCAAACTACATTTACTGCCCGTTCATTAGAGAGATTTAGGGGATACATTTTTTTTGCGTTCCGCTAACGATAGCGGATAACGATACGGTGCATGCGCGAAGGCGCCAGCGAAGTATCGGGTATAGTTATAGGAGTTATCGGAACGACCTAATAAAAATCTCTCCTTACATCTGCTGTTCGTTCTCATCATGACGGCTAACGTAACGGACAGTATAACTACGGTGGACTTCAAAGCACGCTTCGAGGTGGCCGCGCCGGCTCCCGACACCAATATCTGCTCCCCAATGTCGGTTCTCATCGTTTGAAACGGCGCTCAATTACGAATTCCGAGTCCAACTGAGGTTCTTCGTGTCCTCTAAGCCGCAATCAAACTGCACGTACACTAAAAAAAAAAAAAAAAAAAAAATAGACATGAAGACATGAAGACAGAATTATCCGCGGACACGCCCCTCAAGCATATTCGAAGCCAGTTGGCTTCATATATGCTTTCGGACATATCTGTAGGCTGTCTGTTATCTCATGCATTAGCAGTGTGGTATAACGTTAGCAATCACGCAAGTCTCGTGTTGACCCGAAGGTAAATCGGCTCACCTTATTCCTTTTTTTCTTCCCCCATTGAAGCGTAATTTTTGACGTTAGATGGTCGAAAGCTTACGTCTACTGGAGAGTGCTTAATAGCTTGCAATCAAGAGAGGCAGTTTGGAGAAGTGCGCACATGGAGAAAGGAGACAGAAAAAAACAATATTTTTACAGCGAAACCTCTACTGCAGCGCTGGACGGAACGGCCGGTTACTATCCACAATGCGGCGAATATAAACCGGGGTCACTATATACGAGCGAAGCGGACCGTAACTTCCTCGGGCATGCAGCGATGGTTTCCGTTCACGCGTGCGAGAGAGCACTGTATAGGTCAGAGCCGTTTTAACCGGAAATGGACGCTACCGACCGCGAGGGGCGCGCAAATGGCGCGCGATGAAACTGCAATATCGGCATTTCGCCGGGGAACCCGGATGGAGAGCTAGCGCAAAGAACGAAGAAACATATTCGCGAATGGCGAATAAGACGGGCAGGGCAATCAATGAGCTTCCAGGTTAGTAAAAAATGATAACCGCGTTCTCTTTTATAATTCTTTTGCTTTTTTTTCTCGATTGCACGACGCAAATGGTTGCTCTGATGATTCTGATGGCCGTCTTGCCTGCCTTTCACACATTCTAGCACCAAACTTAAAAAAAAAAAAAAACATTTATTTTTTATTTTTATATTTGCTTGAAGCCCGACAGCGGTCGATGCTATACGAATCCGATAATGCCAATCAAGCTGTGCCAAGAGTGCATCATCACGGCCCAATCTCTTTTTTTTTCTTTTTTTAACCATTATGACGACTGAAAAAATTTAAAAAGTCGTTAGCGTAACAAAATGGTCGCCAGACACAAATAAAAGTCGCATCGCTTTAAAGAAGTGCACGCTCCTCGCTTTGTAATAATAGCATTCTGGGCGTCCTTGGGTCTTAAACTCGTCAAACACAAAGTTTGAGCCCGAAAGTTTGCGGAGAGCGCCGATTGGACGTCGGCGAAAAAAGCGCGAAGTCATCGCCGTGATTGGCCAATCGGTGCGCTCTGTCAACTTCTGCCCCAACTTTGTGTTTGACGAGTTTAGTGACCCTCGTCGCCTAATGGCGCAATCTCATCGGAGTTATCATAAGACGCTTGGGGCTTAACAACCATAGATTGTTTGGTAAATAGTCACTCGAAGATTTTGCTTCACTAGAGAGAGCTCGCGCTGCCATCTTCGTCGGCACATGCTCTGAACCGCGCGCCCGTAACGGTAGCGGGCCTTTAGAAAACGATCTACTCAAACTCTATATTATCTCTTTTCTGTACACTGAAGGTGAAGTTGCGTCTGCTCATTGCTGCTTCAAAATCAGCCAATAAGAGCTCGGCGTTCTGACGTCATCGCCATTCCTGCGCAGAAAGCGGACAAACTTGAGCACCGCATACGCGCTTGCCGAACTTAATCAACCGCGCATTCCTATCATCAAATGAACCTGCTGTACGCGCGTGAGTACGGGCAAAAACGTGGTCACGCGGCGAAAAAAACAACAACCAAACCGCATGATTGGTCGAACGAGCACGTATAGTGCGCAAACAACAGTCATCGAAGCGAGCGCGCACAACCCTAACCAATGCTTCCTGTACACAGGAGGCGTTGCCCTAACCAATTTATCCTTTTCACACGATGCCGGAAATGGCCGCGGGGCCATCCCGTGGTGGTAATAATAATAAAAAAGGCGTTGCGAGAAACGTGCACTCGATTTCGTTCCACCGGCGGGCCAGCGAATCACCCTGTTGTACGAATCTCAAAGACCCGAGGGTGCTTTAGCAAATGACCGCTGAAGAAACGCCGGGCTTGGCTTAGTACGCTGACGCTTGGTGATTGGTGCCCTCGACGTTCTTATCGACTCAAGCCGACATCTCATTGGCCACGGAGAGATAATGAGATGATCACCACGCCCCGCCTTTCTTAGTCGGTGACTACGCGGAGCGCAAGTTCGTCTGCTTCTCTTGCAGGGGTTGTGGTGACGTCAGAAAGACGTCGAGCTCTGATTGGCTCTGATCGAAGGATAGTGGGCAGAGCTCAAGGCAGCTTGCTTTGAGGTCTACCCACTATCCTTTCAATCAGAGCCAATCAGAGCCCGGCGTCGTTCTGACGTCAGCAGACGAGCTTGCGCTTCGCGCAGCAACTGCATCGGCGTTTCTTCAAGTATTATTATTATTATTATTATTATTACTCGACGCTGAAGAAAGAGAAAGGCGCACAAGGAAGGCTTCATCCGCTTCTTATGCCTCTCGTGGGTGTCCGATTCGCTTACCTTTCTCGCGATCGCCGTGCGTGACAAAATAGCTATTCGCGAAGGCTCCCTCAACAAAAGCAGCAAGTTTAAAATGTTTGTCTCGAGTCAAAAAAAAAAAAAGAAAAAGCGTGCGGTTTTGGAAGTTAGATCAATAAGGAAACGATAAACCGAGTGCACGTTTTCGCCTCAAAAATAGCAACACGGCGGACTGCAAGTTTTCCGCGCGTACATAAAAAAAGACGACAAAGAGAAGTCGGTAGGGATTCACGCAACACGGCACGTGGTGGACCGAGCAGTGATCACTCTCAAAAGTGCTTCCCGATACCAAGTTCCGCCTGAACAACGCGACACTTTGTACGTTTAGGTGACAATAATAGGTCCGAAATGTTTAACACGTGTGCCAAATCGGCTGTTCCGAGGAACAGACAAGGACGCTATTTTACCCCTCGCGCTCTCGCTCGTCAATAATGAAGATTATTGGGTTGAAACTATATACAAATACTTTCTATATATCTGGCAGTGGTCACCGACAAAACAAAAAGGGCAGCGCGTCTCTTTCGAATGCCTCCAGCACGCGCTCGTTGCCTTCATTCGTGCTCTGGCATGCGCATGCACGCTCGAAGCTCGCGAGACGCCGAATCATTATCGAAGAAGCTCGCGGTGCAGGCGGTGCGCGATCAGAAGCGTCGCTGTGGTCGGCCTTCCACGATTGGCCGAATGCTGACCATGACGTCAGCAAAGATTTCTCATCGACGGAAGTAAGAGTGCTGTAGGAACTTCAATTTTGACGGTGTTGGCAGTGTTGGTTTAAGAGCGCTATGATTTCAAGCTTCCACCATGCTCATTAGAAATACCATCGAACTTGTTGTTCGCAAGGCAATGACGCCACGGAAGGGAACCATACGAGGGCACCGCCAAAACATCTCGCCACTGATAGCCTCGAGCTTGTTTACTATATCCCTGAGTGATAGGCCAGACTAAAGGTACCAACGCACAGTTGCGTTTGAGAACGTTTGAGAACGTTTGACCTGCGTTGCGGCTGCGAGAATCCAGGCCATCCCTGCTTCTTATGCCGCGTGCCAAGCTATTCCTGGATTGGATTCCACGCATCATACGAAGCACAGATGTGACGGTGACTCGCTTTCGTTTCTCGACGCAACGCAGTCAAACGCACTCAAACGCAGCTGTGCGTAGGGGCCTTTAAAGGTCAGACGTGGCTCATCTAAAAGGGGTTTTATTATTTTAATAGGTTAGTCCAGACAATGTTTAAACACTGCGTCTGTATAGTTGTGTGCGTGTGCGTCCTTGGTTATTTTTATACTCAGCCGTGGATATTGAGCAGGAAGCTTGCAACGGCAGACTGCCGTGTTAACCAAACAACTAATTACAAATAAAAAGTAAAAACAACAGTAAAACAACAACAACAAAAAACCCGGATCATGTGAGCGATCTTTGGGGCTCAGGAAACACACAAAAAAGATATATATATATATACACATATATATATATATATATATATATATATATATATATAAACACTTGTTCATTAGCCGCATAATTTTTTTATATATTCAATAAAATGGCAGAACGTGCGCCGGAACGTCTACCGGAATTGAAAACAAACCTATATACACTGTACATGGGAACGACTCAACCGGCAAACTGTGAAGTACACACACACACGAACACAGAAATTGGTGTATGTTTATACAGCCTGAAGTTTGTCTCAACAGGCGACTTGTCTCTCAGCTGTATAGTTTGAGCAATTTAGCCAGTGCACTACACCGCTAGCCTGGGGTCTTTAACGTGCACCACGCAGTAGTGATATACACGACCGCACGCCGGTACGATCCTCATCCAAATCGAAACGGGCAGGGTGGGGATTGAGCCCAGGATCCCAAGGTTCTGCACCACGTGCTCCGAGCTGATGCGTGCGCGCGCGCGCGCACACGCACGCACGCACGCACGCACGCACACACGCACGCACGCACGCACGCACACAGCGCACACACACGCACGCACACACACACGCGCGCGCGCACGCACACACACACACACACAAACACACACACACACACACAAAGCGCTATAGTTTTGGCTGGTCATGGTGGATTGATGCCATGTTTCGATTTATCGAAAACCGGGAAGAAAGGTCGAAACACAAAATCAATTTAAAAAAAGAATCAATAAGTGAAAAATAAAAAATAAAATTGAATTGGGAGGTGAAGCGAATACGATGACGAAACATAAAACAGAAAGAACAAATAGAGACACGCATACACATACACACGCACACACACATACACACACACACACACACACACACACACACACACACACACACACACACACACACACACACACACACACACACACACACACACACACACACACACACACACACACACACACACACACATGCGAGGCGGAATCTTGGGCAGTATACGGGTACTTACACACGTGCTCATATAGGAAATTTCCGATATCAGCAAAGGCGCGCGCGAGAGGGCCCAAAATTAATTTTCGTATAGAGGCTGTTTTTTAGCGTTGCTTCGGTCGGACGTTCGCCCCGAGGGTGCAGAAAATCCACGCATCACTGGCGTAATAAGAAGGAAGAAAATAAAAATAAAAAAGGGTCGAGCCACGAAAGAGCACTAAAAGCAAATAACAAATGTAAAAAAAGAATCACACCAAGCAATATACGCTATGAAGAATCAAATAAAATTCGCATGACCGAGAAATAATAATAATAAAAAAGATCCAACGAAGTCTAATCATAGCCTAATGTAATAAATTGATCGAAAGCGAAGCGTGCCAATGATATTGAGGTGCAAAATATAAGCCCGAATATGTTAATAAGCAGCAAGTATGATGAAATGCAACGAATTAACGCTGCACTTGGCCCCGGCGTAGAACCGACGTGTGGTAGGCATGAAGTAATTACAATGCATGCGCAAGATAAAACTAAGTAAACATAAACTTAAAAATAAAACAACGTAAATGTAAAACAAAAATGATATAAAATTAAATAACGCAATTAACGGGAAACTACAATATGCATGCAGTAAAATAGCACGGAGTACCAAGAAATCGTATATATAGACGAAAGTAAGTATAGAAAACTCAGAAGAAAAAAAAAACTTACTAGAGTTAAAGAAACGGTCATTTTTAAATATTTATAGTTTACATACATAGAAGAGAAAAAAAAACCACCTTGTAAAACGTTATTTTGAAGCGGCGCACCGTGACGTCGCAAAACGTTGCCGGTTTCGGATTCCCCTATGGCCCTCCTTGGTGAGCACAACTGAACATTGTCGTTTGAAGCAGGAGCAAGGGATATGTAAAGACGACATTGTAATTTATTATGACGTAATGGCTATTATCATATCGTATAGTGGCAGGTGACACACACTGCAGCTTCAACAAAAATACTTTTTATGCCTCAGTTTCAAAGTTTCGGAAAGATTCAAGCGCTTCTAGGCGATTGCAAACACTGTGATGTACCTAAAACCATCGAACTAATCAAGCATAAAATAAAATTAAAATGCTCACAAAGTAGGCACCAAACAATAACCGCAAAGAAGAAAAAAAGGATAATCCGCTCAAGAGTAAAGATAAACGCAAAGTACGAGTACAGTATAAAAATGCAATCAGCATGTAATAAGCGCACATGATCGGGGGAAGCGGCGTATGCTTCCTCGAGGTTTCTGTCGTCATGCGGAGAAGTAAGAAGAATAAAGCAAAATTTAATGGCTGCATTAGAGTCAATCCGGTGTTGGGCAAATCGTTACTTCCACGGTGGCGTCGATCGCCGATTAGCATCGATCTGGAGCTCCGCCATCGTGGGGTCTTCGCTTGGGTGCGCAGTCAAATTGCGGACACCGCCATTTTGGTGCGCCTAGTTTCACGATTTAAAAACGGTAAAGCAAAAATACGTATAAAAATCCCGCAAAAAAAAAAGAAACAAGAAAACGACAACATTATGATGTGGTAAAACCATATTTAGAAGAGGTAATGCGATAGCGTCGCGGCTGTCACATTAGGTCGAACAGTGCATAAGTCGTTATTATAGTTTTTAGTCAAAACACTGCATAAATCGTTGATTAAATAAAAAAAAAGAACTTTTATTTTTTTATATTAGTGCGAGAGCCGAAGCTACAAGCGAGCATGTTTCCCTCAACTACACCGTACCTCAACAATGTAGTGTAATGTTTTCATTGCACCAAAAGAATACACTCTAAAAAAAGCCCGTGCGTCTACTTTCTCGCACAACATTCGGAGAGCCAATCACCACAACTTACGGAGGTAGCTCAGCGAATGAGGATGCCGAAACATATGTTTAGACCAAAAGCAGTCTGAGTTGTGACATTGAGCAATGCAAAACGTCACGCTTGCAGTGCTTAATGTCACAACTCAGACTGCATGTCGGCGGTTGGCGCTTTTCGAGATTTCTGCTTGTCTCTTTGTGGTTTAATTCCGCGACCGCATGTTGTCGGCGGTTGGCGCAATGATCACCGAAGTAAAGCAATGGAAGTTGCGTTGGTCGTGTCCACGGCAGCAACGACAGGGCTCCAGGGAAAACTGTGACCCGGTAATGATCTAACAAACTAGGTACGCCTTGCGCTGCTTCTCAGGATGGTGAATAGTTGTCCCGGTGACTGTCATTACTGTCGTATCAGCGTGCGGCCAATGTCGCTCTGAACGAACTATATAAGCAACCACGTGGACAAGCCTCCGAAAGCTCGCTCACACCGCCATATGTTTTAAACGTAGCGGATAAAAATCGGGGCGTATACCATTTTGAAGCACTTGCTCGCTTAAACTACACTTAAACCACGTTTGAGCTGGCACACGGCACGGCACGACCAGTTTTCGCCAGCCATAATTTTCAAGGTCGCTATAGAGTCTGAAATATGGCCGCCAGTGAATACTATACTAATGAAATTCATTGTATTGAAATCGCAACCACATTTGCGACTTCCAAAGGCTAAACTATCACGCATGTTTTCAAAATCAGTGTGAAACTGTTCTCGTACGTTAAAACTTTCGCCCGGATTTTTTTTTTTTTGCATATATGTTTTTGTATTTAGCCTTGAGCGCGAGATGTGATCGAGTGTGTGTGGGCGTTGAATGCGACGCACGGGGACCCGTCCATCTGAAAAACAGGTGCGCGCGTTTCCGTGCGAGAGAGGAGGCGACGGGGCTTCGCGTAGCGGCAGTGTCTCGTCCTCATCACTCCTGACAATAAACAAAGGCGGCCACAACAGCCATTGTTGCGGAATGAGTGAGCGAGGGAAGACGAACAGCCCACCCCGCATCGGGCTGTAGACGATCATATAGCCACCGCTTTATACGCTCACAGACCGCACGGTGGGCGGCCCGCGTTATTCAGAACACTTCCGCGCGATGGCAGGACGTGCCGACCATCGTCAAAAGACATCCGGGCACCTCACGCTCTCTCCTTCCCTCCCCGTGTCTCTCTAGTACAGATCTATCCATCCGTCCAGCCACGTTGTTGCCATCCTCTGGATTGTTCATGCCGACCCTCAACAAACGTAAAAAAAAACAAACTTTTTTTTTTTTCGTCATTTAATGCATTAGGTTTTTCTTGCTGTCTTGCGTCGCTAATAAAGGGGCCAGGTGGTCGAAAGAAGAAATGTTATGATGCGAGCGTCACGTGACATAATCCACGGATAAGTTTCTCTTATCCAGAAGGCGTCCTTGCCCAGGTCCCACCACAGGCGAGCTGCCCGTTGTTAAGAAACAAGCAGGTTTACCCACTGCGCATGCGCAAAAGAGTAATTGCGCTCGCAGAAGAAGACGGCCATGGCCTGTCGTCAAAAGCAGCTATAGGAGTTGACGTGAACGAGCCCTTTTTGAATAAATAAATATTGTAAATAAATAAATATGCAAAGCGTGTTCCTTCATAGTGGTTTAGGACGAATAAATAATAATAAACAAAAGGGAGCACAAATCTATGACTCTGGACTAGAGCAACGGAATTTACCGTTCCATCGATCGAACGCTGTCTGCTCGCAGAGAAAAGGTAGCACCATCTTCAAACAAATCCCTTAGGCTTACACGGATCTCGAAACCCGGTGGACATTTTGAGACGCATCCTTCGCGTCACGGACAAGGTGTCTAGTTGCAAGTTACGTATCAACGAGCTGCAATTTTCGAGCCCCAAATGAATTTATTTGGCATGTCGCCGGCTTCGAATTTTCCAGGGGTGGCCCCGCGGACAGTATGAGCTGCAACACCCGATCCAGCCATTTTCTGCGTCTGCGGTTCTCCAAACCTCTTGGGACCTCCACTTTGGTTTCCATTCATATAATACTGCAGACCACAAATCTCTCTCTAAAAAAAAAAAAAAAGTCTGGCTGGTATGCGGAAAGTTTGAAGTACTGTGTCAGCTCATATTGTCCGCGATAATACACTAATTAAAAAATAAAAATAAAAGTGCGCGGTTTGGGGCCCTAAAAATATGTAACGCGGGGGAGCCCGCGATTGTTTCTTGTCCCCCACACGGCTTTCGGTGAGCCGCTGGTCATTATACTACCGCATTCTTGCGCGTTTCCTTCCGATTTCTTTTCCCGTAGTGTTCTCCGAGCCTTCATCACCTAGAAAAGGAACATCCGACACCGCCGAGTGTCTAGATAAACCGTGAACTATATACGTTCTCTCTTTCAGAGCCAAAGCTTCCCTTGTTATTGTCTTGCAAGAAACCGACGTGTGAACGCGCACCCACTTTGCGTCTACAGCATCTCGCGGCAATCAAGTCATAAAGAAGAGGAAGAAGAAAAAGTTACTTTATATTTCCTTTATATCCACTTTTTAAAGCGCACGCCATCTCTATAGCAAGCGGTGTGCCCCTAACGAGGACGGGAAGGCGGTCGACCTCGCGTCTTTGTTCTTCGTGGACAGTAATAGCAACGGCATTGTTCTTTTCTTCATTTTGTGCTCGGATAGCCGACCGAACTGCGAGCGGCGGGAGCAGCGGCTTCCGTGGTGCTTCATCACGTGCCGCGGGTCGTACCTCGTTACGGCCCATGAAAGCGACCGCGAAAAAAGTTGAACGCCTTCTCATTCTTTTCTTTCGGAAGACTCTCGAAACAAGGCGCCGCCATGCTTTCAATTCCGGTGCCTGACCTTGCGAACTGCGTGCCGCGCTGCTCATCCTGCGAGATGCGCCAAGTTGCTTTGTTTAAAAAGCAAAACAAAATGAACAAATAAAAAAAAACGTAACCGCGCCAGTGTAGCTGCCTACGTTCCACTTGCAATTAGATACGTGGTAGATTTATGCGGTGGGTGTGTGGGCAGTTACTTGGCTGGCGTCTGCCCAGTACCTAGAATCCGTTGTCTCGAATAAGGGCAGCGTGTAGGACGAAAAACAAAAACGGCCGGAGGTATCGTGTCGACACAAGGTGCAGACAACGAGGATCCCACCAAAACTGGCGCCCAACGCGGAGCTTTCCGCCGTCCGGTTCTTCCTCATCAAGGGACGTCGCACGCGTTACAAGCATTACATAATCACTTAATATTAACTGCGAATCCGACTCACAACCACATAACGTATGAAGTGCTTGCTAAAAAAAGGGTATGTTTGGGCTAGTTGGTTGATGAGCATCTTGGTTTAAAACAGCGCGACAAGACAATGACAAAGTAAAAGATGAGACCGCGCTGCCGTATGTCTCGTATTTACTTCGTGCTTGTCTTGTCACGCTGTTTTAAACCAAGATGCTATGAAGTGCTGTCAAAGTCAGAGGCGTGAAAATTTATACAGCTTCGCGAAATGCTTTGTGTGCACGGCCACTTGCGCAGGGAAAGCACTGTTCAAAGCCCTCTTGCGCTCGTGCCTTAGAACCACGCAAAACACTCCAAGAAGAAATATAGATGAGTACATGTTACCTCGGGCAATTTTCTACAAATCGTCACTGGGAGAACCGTAGGTTTTTTCGGGAATAGTGTTTCGAGCACTGGAGCGGAAAATGATGTGTAATTTCTGAAACGGTTGGAAATGGCAATGTGATGCATAATGTCGCGAGAATCGTAATGGAATTGAAATGGTCGTAATGTAGAGCATCTTGGGAACTACTAAAATGAGGCTGCATTGTCGCTTTCGGGATGCAGACGACGATGGCGACCACAACGATGACGCAACCAACGAGCAGACATGGGGTTAACGAACGACCTTGTTTAAATAAGTAAATCGAAGAATATATGGAGCACCCAGAGACAATCCTTAAATATGTCTGGATATATTTTCGCTAAGTATCACTTTATGGTCCAGAGTTATTTTCACCCTATTTAGATAGTTACATATGCGAATTTGCATTTTTGTATACTTTGGGTGCCGCATACTATGCCTAGTTATACTGTTTCTATTTTGTGTCCCGGTGTTTCTGCATTGTGCTTCGTTTGCCGTTGCTACGTTATTTTTCAAATTTCTCGCTCTTCAAAGCGTGGCTGTACACCCACAGACAATATAAACTGAAACACCCAAACCAGCGTTTTCTTTCTTCCGTGTGTCTGCGCTCCCTCCATGCTTTATTACCTCTCGATTCGTGATGGATTTCAAAGAACGCAACCTATACTGAGTTTTGTGACTAGTTTGGACTAAAACTTCTTCAGAAACCGGCCGGTACGCAACCGAAAGATGAATGACTGTCTTAGTTCATATTG
>JAZHYW010026771.1:0-15518 GCA_037355805.1 Ixodes ricinus
TACATTGTTGTTATATAAAAACAGAGAAAAGCAATCACATTGGCAATAATACAAAAGAGTAAAGCAATCGTACAATAATGTAATAATACACAAATGCAATCAGTTCCAGACTGCCTTTCTGGATTGTCATTCAATCCTTTCATTTAATTTATATACCTGATGATACTTATCACTCGAACGATATAACGAAATGTGTGTTCGTGTTCTTTTCGGGCACTAGAAAGGAGGTGAAAGACGTAATTAGCTACTTGCCTAACTCTCGTTCTAGTTAAGTTTGAATTATTTTATATAATTATTGCGACAGCATTATCTGTCCCATGAACCGCAATCGGCATTGTCCGTGACCGTGAGAAAAACGGCTCCCAGTTTCCCTCCCAAACGGCAGTTAAAAGAGATGGTGGCGCGAGCACTTTATACCCTCCCAAACGGCAGTTAAAATGGCTGCGACGAGTGTTCCAAGGAACGCCGCCCCAGTCCCACAGAGAAGGCCGTAAAGGGAGAGGGTGGCGCTTGCTAAATTCCCTCCCCTACCAAAAAAAAAGTGGCTTGAAATGAGTCCGGAAGCAGTGCGGAACATCAAGGCGCGATATGGAACGAAAAACAGTCCGGATGTCTACCGGTCTCGTCCGTAAACCAAGCCGGACCTAAAAGCCCGGACCTCACCAGTCCGTAAACCAAAACGGACCTAACAAGTCCGTAAACCACACGTGTTGGCCAGTTCAGAAGTTAAAGGGCAACTCCGGCCAAAACTCAAAATGAAATAAATTACTGGTCATCGCTGTAGTGACACAATATACGACCCCAGCCAAAATATTACGTCCGGGGGACGCCGCATTCTCACCTAATGCCGATAATCAAACTGTGACCCGCCGTCATAGAGTTATTACAATAAACTCTAGAGGCTCAGCTGGCGCTAGTGTCTACGGGACTTCCGGTCTTCCAGCACTAGCTATGGTGCTGGCGCTAGTGTCTACGGGACTTCCAGCACACGTGTGTTAGTGAGCGCCGCGGCCCGCGCCGGAGAGCCTCAAAGCTTTGTGTCTGGGACCGACCCGCAGCGCGAAAGCGAGAAAGCCCCCAGTTCTGTACGTCAGTGGCAGCGCGGCGTAGAGCAACACCGCTCCATCCACGGAGCCCCGACGACAATTTGGGCCTAGCGACGTGCACGGCAGACCGCAAACACGGCGACAGCCGCCGAGTACGGCACCGAACGTGTTCACTCGTTTTCCAGTTGCTAGCTTTTGGGTGTACAAGCGACGAGTACGGCATAGCGCACGCACGGCGGCGGCCGCCAAATACGGCACCATATGAGTTCACGGGTTTTCCAGTCGTTAGCTTTGGGTATATGCACTAACTCGTGCTGCATATGCTGGATAACCGCTACCACGTATACAGAATTAAAACAAAATCAGCTTACCTCCTATCTTGACGGCTAGCGCAAAGAGGTAGGTGCCACTCGGCCTGCGTACTTGTTGAACGAGAACGATCCTGACGTCACGTTCACATAGCGGCTGATTTCCATTGTGTTGCTTGGGCCTCGAGCGGCTAGTTTCGGTTTTGTTGGACGTGCCCCAAACAAAACTTTGCGGCGTCGGTATCTTTAAAACTACGCGGAATAAGGAGAAAAAAATTACTTCTTGCAATTCAGTGACTCTGACTGCACTAAAAGGTCATAATCCCAAAATCGAAAGTATGGACTGGAGTTGCCCTTTGAGTGAATCTGGTTGACGCAGATCCGTCCCATGACGAAAACTGAACCAGAATGGTTGTGAAGGCTGGGATAGGTTTGTGAGAAAACAACCTAAAATTGTACTGCAATCAAAATATACGAAAATCGATCTATGTTCTTAGTTTTCAATACACTACAGCAACAAAATTACGACATGGTGTTATTACCAAATCGGCAATATTTGTGCAATAAATGCCCATGCATTGTTTTTGTGAAAATAACTGGCACGAAACTATTTGTTTACATTCCAACCCGTAGTGTGGCTTTCAGTTTACCTATGAAAGAAGTGTGCAAAATTTAGAAATAGATCAAATTTGGTAACATAATATCTTGTGTATGCACGCAACTCATGATAACTGGCCATGCGTAAAATGTTACATTTTTTTATTCACAACAAAAAGCTGTACACTATAATTCAAACAAAAAATAGAATCCCGTTATTTAGTGCACATTACGACAAAAAGTCGCTCCATGAGGTTTTCCAGATCATATAAAACAATTATAAAACACTAACGTAGCACAAATAAAAGATGTGCACCGAAAGTCGAAAAAAGGTCTAGATACTACGTCAAACACTGGCACAAAATAACAGACCGCCGAAGCCGATATCTCAGGATATTGTGAAACTAAATAAACAATCACATGAAACACTTCGATATTAGGATGATGCATAGATTACTGAGAAAAAATCATGCTGAATAAAACAATACATCTTTATGTGATGATGTACTCAAGGCAAGGAAAAAAAATAAAAATAGTACATATATCACATAACCAATGCATAAACAATTAAAACCTTTAAAAGTATTGAACCGAAATTTGTACTTCGCAAAAAGGGAGTAGGAGGATTCTAACGGGAAGCTAGAAAACCTATGACTTCAATTTTACAACAATGTCTTAAACAGAGAGCTCTATTTTTGGAGAAAAATATGCCAATGAGCGAAGCTGGCAGGCCGTTTTATGTCACGCTACCGGTCTGACGTCAAATTATGGGGCTTCCTTCGAAACTTGCCTGGGAGAGGAGTAGAAGGCCGAGGAGCCCGGTAACCTGACGTCAGTACGTCCTGGCAGCTTCGCTGAATCGCCTCTTTTCATTTCCTAAAATACAGTCGTCCGTTCGAGATATCCCCCGTTTACAACCCTAACCATGTCATTTTTGGTGTACAGGTTTCGGTTCAGTATCTCTAAGAGGCATCATTAAAGAAAAGGCAGATATGCAGATTATCTTTCACAGTTCATACAAGTATGAGTGTCAGAGGACTTATTTTTGTAAATCTCGGCACTGTCGTCCTTCCTGTTAATGTTTATTAAATATTCCCTCATTAACTTCTTTACTTTTTCTTTTGGTGTCAGCACTCTCTTCGATTTCTTGTTGGTTCCCACCTTCTCAATTTCCTCCTGGCCGTCCCCCCTTTCCTTTTTCACCCTAGAGGCGTCCTTCTCCGTGTAACGGCCAAAGGCGATGGCAAACCAGAGAAATCTCACGTTACTTTCCTCATGGTTCGGATCAGAGGCTTGACATTAGAAATTCTGAGCCTTGTGCTGTCAGTTCATCGCACATTTTGATGGATAACTCGGGAATAAAGCTAATTTGTAAATCGAAAAATCCCCCACCTGTCATAGCGTCTATCTTTTCTGGGGTTAGTGGTGCCTTCCCCACTGCCCTCTTATTCAGGAGGCTCGTACAAGCCTGCCCGGACACGCTCCGGTCGAAAAGAGCTGCAGGCTCCCATAGTGACGGGCCGGACCAGTCTCACGAAGCGGCCAGGGGTGGAGGCATGGCCCACGGCGTAGTCTAGGGCCACCTCCAGCATTTTAATACCGTGTCCAAGATAAATCTGCAGTGAGTAACAACATCAATAAAATGCAAAAAAGTGGTGAAATACAGACACGAATGGGCTCTCCACTTTCTTCTGGAGTTACGTTACTGATTTGTTTCACCTAAAGAGTAAATTATTTAAGTAGAAATGGACATATGCTAATGCACAGAGATTTATGCTATGGAATATACATCAAGAAAGGTTTTTTATGTAATATGCGCCAATAAACTCTTTTTTTACTGTTGGCTGTATATTGTAGTCACAGCCCAAATTATGTCATGGGATGACAAAATTGTTTCATGTGTTTTCAGCATATTAGAGTCAACGTCTAGCAGGACAACAGATAATTGTTCTTTGAATTCAAAAGTCTTCATCAAGGTACAGAAAGATTACACTGCATTAACATGATGCATACTAATACATACAGTCCTAAACAGCTGAGCAACAAGCATAAAAAGTAGAAAAACTGTTGGCATAATTTTATGGCAAGGCATGAAGAAAACAACATGGATGAGAAGGTAGCATACAGTAACTCAGCATCTTCCTTTTCTGTGTCCTGAAGTAGGCTTCAATGCAGTTTACCTGTGCCTCTCTTTGCTAGCTAGCACCTACCGGTGCATGGCACTACCTTGATGATATCTGGGTATGTAGCATTGGTACTGGCCTAGTGTTCTTCACAATATAATTCTTCTAGCTTAAGTATTAAATATGGAGTTTAAATATAAGCGAGTAGCGTTTCAAGAGCATTTATTAAAGACATCAATTTCTTTTACACCCATATACTCTCTCATTCAAAAACAAGTTGCAATAAAATTAGGGGCGAATTAGATAAGAGAGAAGTTAATTATAAACCCGCTGTTCTTGCTAAGAGTACATGGTCAAAATGCAGCACTATCATCTCACTGTCGTCTGCATGTTCCTTCTCAAAGCTAGTTTAACTCATCTCATGGTGGGGTCACCGCTATCTCTCATTCACTGCTCGGTTGTTTCTAGACATGCCCAAAATTGAACATATTCAAAATTGGGCATGGCGGAGTCAAGAATGTGAAACTTGTAAACGCACAAGGTAGTCATACGAACATGCTTCATAGAAGTACCATAGGCTTTTACTTGTAGCCTTTTTAAACATTCATCATTGATTCCTTTTATAGACCCAATCCCTTCAACTGCGCAACTGCTTTTGTCACGGTACCATCAGCACTGGTAATAGATACTTGGCCGAAGGCCATAGCTGGGGGGGAGGGAGCGGGGTAGGGCTCTTACCTGAAATTTCCAGTTTAGCTGACATCCCCTCTCCCCTTCCTCACTCAATCCAACTTAACGGCGCCTCCCCCCCCCCCCTCCCTCCGAAAAAAAATATCCTCGCTACAATACTGATACTGAGCTGCAGGAATAGCAAGTTGACTCACTGTATGCATTTTGAGATCAGTATGCTAATGGCAAACAAGGTGACCAAGATTTTCCTCCTATGCTTTCGCCGTCCAGCCTTAAATGATGGCCGAAAGCATAGACCAGAACCTTAATATATTCACAGTTTACATATTTTACTGATAATTAGGTTTACAGATTATGGTCTTATTGGACACCTAAAGAGTAGAAACCACTATGTACAGTAGTACCCTGTAGATACAATTTTCAGTAGACCACAATAAATAAATATATGATCCAGAAAAACGTAATAATGCATAACAGCCTTAGCATGACACAAGGGCCAACAAAAAGGGAGGTGGCTGTGGCGGGGTGGCAGTTTTTTTATATAACCAGAAGTCCATACACAACGTACAGGAAATTAATGCACATTCTTATAAGAGAGCCCCTGCATGCGCGAGCATAAGAGCTGAGAAAATGGACCAACCATGAACATATCAACAAGGTTCTACCGTACTTATTCTCTGTTTGTAGCATCTGCTTTAAAGCCTGTTACATTCAAAACCTGCTATCCGATGCAACAGGCTAAGTTGTCCGGCTGTTGCCCCCATCTTCTCTTTGCTGCGCTCCGCTCTTCATGACTCCGTTACCTCTTTCACCAGCTGCATAGCATTTCTTACTTGACGGGCATGACCCTGAACTAGCCTTGGAAGGTACTCGGGCCTTTGCGGTACCTCGTACATCTTTCAATGCTCCTTTGCAAGTGTGCATGTCTCCTGTGTGAAGACGGAAAGATTGATGTATTTTGGATATCTTCTTATTCACAAATTCACTTTTCTAAAAAGGACACACATTGCGCAATGGAAAGAGGTATAGATAATACATGTTGAGACAGCATGAGTTTAGTCTTCCATGGCATGCATGGCGTCACTGGTTCACATTTTAAATATTACCAGCACTATGCAGTACAACTGCTAGGGAGGGGCTGATGCGGCTCGTCAACTGCTTCGGTCTGCGGCACTCCTGTTTACTATACTCCATTTAGTTACTGCACTCAGAGTAAGGGTAAAGGAGCGCAAACTCAGCATTCCCAGCACCTGCAAGAAGGTATAGGACATACACTTTGAGGTTAACAAGCCATACACCAGACAAGGTGCTTCATCTGTGTTGAAGGGTTCCAAAAATATATCGATGCCCTTGCACTAGCAGAGTTGAATCGTTCGTTATAAAAAGCAAACCAACAAAACTAATAGGACCTACGGCAAAAACGGTTACAGTGTCTGCAGCAATCTGTGCTTTTGACTTGGAATTTTCGGAGAAATGAGTTCAATTTACTGGAAATTAGAAATTATATTTTCTCTGCAAGAATTTCTGTTCTGCAGAAATTCTTGCAGGAGGTTGCACAGGAGGTTGGCATTGCCACCACAAGCCGGGATCAGTAGACCAGATCCGAGATGGAGCACGCGATCCGAATGAAGTCGCGCCGCCTCCAGATCCCCAGTTTGATATGACTACTCCTTCGGGATCGGCGGATGCCTTCCCCTCATTCACCTTTTCGGGAATCCCCTTTCCGCAGTTCCGGATCTCGAAGCACATGTTTTCGCAATCGCGGGGCTAACAACACCTGTTGAACGCACGTGCGAAGTTAATCATGATGTGAAAGTTGCGTGTAGATAACCGATGTGCATCAGCGAAGCCCACTTGCTCCTTCATCGGAATACTCGTGAAGGGTGTCTAAGTGCGTCTCGATTTTCGGCTTCTTCTGCGGAGGTTCGAAAAGGCAGTCGAATTCATGCGGGGCATGCAAGCAATCCTCGTCGTCGCTGCTACTCGATCCGTTGTTGCGGGAGGAGCTGCTCGAGCAACATTACGACGAACTGTCATCAAGCAGCAGCAGCAGTGAAGCGGGCGGCACTTCGCAAGGGGCCATTGCGAATTCTTCCGAAGCGAGATCAGCGAGATGTCCGGCGAGAAAGGAAGTCACGTGTGCGCGTCGAGGGCTGGCCAGGCTGGCTTCCGGTCGAAGCCGCCGAAAAAGGCGGAGCGCCCTTTTTCGGATCCGGATCGAGATCTCGAGTGGGAGGTGATCCGAAACGACGTGTGGAACACGTCCGTCTCGATCCCGATCCTCCTGTGAAATAGGCATGCTTCAGGAAAGTCGATCCCGACGCGCTCAACAACACGTGGAATTTGCCATGAGGTTCTTGCCGTAGCAAAATAAAATATTAAAAAAAAAAAATTATAAACATCTTTTCTTTTTGTGGCGTTTCTTTATCTTTTTTACATTTTATTTCTTCTTTTGTTGACGGTTTGAGCCTGCATCTTTTGGCCTGGCTTGTTTCCTGTTCTGTGTTAGGTTGCTTCCGCTTCAAGTTTGCAATCGCTCAACTTTTCGTTAGGGTGTGCTGATTTCTATTCCCGTAAAAAAGAAATCCAGAGAAGCACTGAAAAATGTATTTTAGTTAATTAGTACAATATACTGAGAAATGTAAGATAGTGTATCAAATACATTCGATGAACTGTATTTCAAAAGATACAAACTTACGACCAAAGGTATTTGAAGCTACAGTATCTTGAACAGAGTATTTTGAGATGAGCGCAAGTCTGAGTTTTAACGTGGCGCACTGTAAGTAGCAAACGCAAGCCCGATGCGTTTTCTTTTATCCTTTCGTGCTCCGCGTTGCGTATTCGCGTCGTCGCCGTGCGCCAATCCAAGATAAAGTTTGGGCTCCCGCGCAAGCGCAGTGGTGAACACGCAACTGTAACGCAAAAGCGCAGGGATTACGTTTACTCGACTAAAAACTCACTGGACGCCATATTTAAGGGCGATTTTTTTAGAGCGCGTGCTCAGAACGAGTTTACATTAATAGCCTGCTAAGATCGGCAACCTTGATGGTGCGGAACTCACCTTGCGAAGGAACTGCGGAAACTCGCCATTAGCACGCGCTCAGCAACCGCGCACACAGATATGGCCGCATGTGAATACTCCTTATTGTCCAATTAGCTCCCGTTTGAAGCCGTGGACAAGGATGGCATATCTCGTCTCGTAGCACCCGCTACAAATTACAACTAAAACTACAATATGCACTTAAAAATTATATTGTTAATGAAAACATCTATGTCTGGGCGTCAGTTAGAGTGTCTAACCCCCCGATTGATCGCTCTTGTCTCGTGAACTAACTAAACGGTCATCTCTACTTTGAGGCATTATATCTCTAAACAAAAGTGTGAAACTGTCCCATTCTTTTTATATTTTCTCATACAATGTCGTCAATGCGTGTACGGCCTTATTGAAAACGTGACGCTCTATTGCACATTAAAAAAACCATAAAGAGAAACATGAAGAAGCAGTTTTTGAATACATTCTTCGTACATTATTGTTAAAACAAATAATCACTCTAAATACCAAGTATAGGGAGGGATGAGGGACTCCACCGTCGGATATAACAGTGCTGCCTCCTAAAATAGATAAGTGAGCGTCCTATAATGTTAAGCAGGCTTTTTCTACTTTTCTATTAATTTTTCAAACTCAGAAACCAACCAATTAACCGGTTGCAAACGGTAACCGAGATTATTGCATTATTTGATTAAGCGAAATGTTAGTCTATTGCTTTTGCCCCAGCCCTACTTTTTAGTAATTTTCCGCAGTAAATAAAGCATTTTTCCCATTTGCCGCCACGCCACCAGTTTCCACCCAGGTCTAAAAATACCCTAGCGCACGCTCCCTTTCTTTTAGTTTTCGACCAACGAAATAGAACATTTTGCATATAATACCTTCCAGAGAGCAACGATAGCAATTTTTTTTCTATTGCTTTTATTTGGTCTTACGTGAAGAAGCAAATGAACAATGGAAACCTTAAACAAGGGCTAAATTTCTTGAGACGCCTGATCTGTTGGGTTGGCGTGCGTAAAAAAATTTATTTTTTTATCCTTATGCCAAACGTTATTCACAGCCACAAAATGCGAAATTTTAGTGCTTATTGCGTTGGCTAGATGAGGGAGGTGACAGCATCGCGGAGCTTGCTTCACGTGCGGCGGCGCCCTAGTATATTATAACGAGGATAAATGGCGCGCTCATGGACGCTGAGATGCCTATTGCAGACGGCGCTCTGGGAAAGGTTTGTTTGCTACGCTGGAAGCACTCGTTTGGGGTTCCATAGCCTCCTATATACTGACAAAGCCTGGCAGATCGCCAGAAGAAGTGGCCGCTGAAATCGAAAAGGTGGAGTGGCAGACAACGGATGGAGTGGAGACCCACGTGAGTGACGCCCCGCTGCGGCGAGGCGCCGAAACTAACTTGTTTCGAGCGAACAAGTGTGTTTCCTGTCCTCGTCGCTTCAGAAGCTGTGCGCTGACGTCCAGGTTCCCCGAGACATGGCATCTTTGATGCTCTGGGCTACCAGTTCCGCGCGCTCCAAATCTGCGTCCGGGCGCTCTATGGCTCTGTCGTGGACCTGCCAGGCTTTGTGAGTGTAGAGGAGGCTATGCCTGAAGACGTCAGGACGCGCAGCGCACCGACCTGCGTTCACGACATTCTTGTTGATGCTTGAATAATCCGGCGAAAGGTCTATTGTCTATGCTCCGTTCACCCTTTAGCTTAAACTGTAGCCAGTGCCTCAAGCACGAGGGCTGGAGGTCGCTGCTTTGACGCCTTCTTCCGCGGAACGAGCTCTCCCTCCAAATACGTTTCTCAAAGTCAGGAGCGCGGTCTAACTGGCGCTTGAAATTTTGGCTGCAGTCTCAGCATAAGGGTGAACAGAGTATAATCACTGTCCAAGCGCTTCTCAATGCTTCGTCCTTGTGCCACTGTCGTCGTCAAAATTTCTCTCGGACCCGCCTTATAACGATCGCTTCCACGAAACCATGGCAGTTTTCGTTCACAACGACGGCCGATTTCTGAGTGTCAGGCATTGTAATGCCCGATTTCATCTAAAATATAACGTTACTAAATACTTAGGTGATGAATACAAGCATTACTATAACAAGTGTTTCGTTTCAATTTTCGATTTTGTTAATGCTAATGTGCAAACCAGTGAATTGGATGGGTAATTTTTTTCTTATTTCTAGCATCTTCGACGAGCACCATTATGACAACAAGTAAGTAATATTAGCCCATCCTCTATACGACTTCAGCCTGATTTATTTATTGAATATTTTTACTGACTGGAGGATGCCTCGTTAGCCCCACTTAGTTATTGGGTTATTGGGTTATAGACCTAGTTATTGGGAAGGGGAACAGGATAATTATATATTTTCTTGTGAGATCAATAAGCGAAATACAGAAAGTTGTTGTGCACTATACCTTAAGAAGAACGCACTTCATTGATCCGCCCTTTTGAGTAAAGCAAATGATCCAGAGGCGGTCCAATCTCAAACTTTTTAACAGCACAACCAATCCATCATTTAAGGGTTTGGTAGAGGCAATGCATATTACAGGTTCGAGAAATAACATTTGCGCTATCAGCAATCAGCCCAACGTTACCTCTGAAGGCATAGACGAGCCAGTGACATAGACAAAGGACGGAAGCTTATGGGGCATCAACCCGCCCCCCTCGCCCCCCCCCCCCCCGAAATCAAGCCGACTCAATAATTTACACGCGCATTTTCACCCCCCTCCCACCTTACCCCTCTCAGCACCCCCAAGTCATAAACATAGACACCTCAGCCCCCCCCCCCAAACCAAAACATAAAAAGAACGAATACTCTTGCTACGCTACTGTACAAACAGTAGTATGGATTTCGCGGACTGTTGCATAAGAGATATCTCTCTAATTGCCTACCATTAATATGTAACAAATCACTTAAATATATAAACAAACACTTCGGACGTGTTACAAAGTAAATGTCAAAATGCCCATTCACTAAAACGTTTAAAGAGCACCCAATGTGCTAAAAGCAATTACTGCCGAACAGATTTGTTTGGAACCTTCTTGTCCGGGGGCTTTTTATCCGGGGCCATTCTGTATGGAAACATTCTCTGTATTGACCAGTGTTGACACAGTACAATATTTGTCATCACTTCACGTGGCATTCATTTCGACGCTGTTCACTCTAACCGACTGTGCACGAGGTGCCCCTGGCCAAAGGGGCCATGACAGGACATTGTCGTAATTATGCCCGAGAGGAAAGCGGATTCCTCGGAAACTATCTCTGCTGCGTCGCACTGTCAAATAATTTAATGCGCCCATAGTTTCCATGATGGCCTCATTGGTAAAGATGTTTTTAGGGCGTCGAACGATGCATCTTGACCCCAGCTAAGAAGCGGTTTTACCGACGACGCTACACAATGCCGGCGGTCAACCGACCGGTCACTGTCAGCTTGAGAAACGCAGGTGGTGGCGATCCCCGCGCATCTCATTATCATTCGACAACCAATCAGATTGCTGCATCAGACGGTAAGACCGCACGAAGAGCCAATCACAAAGCAAGAAGCCCGAGGATAATTAGCCATGCACTTCGTTTCTTGAGGTCTCAGTGATTATACGGAGTGCAAGTTCGTCTGCTTCTTCCCCAAGGTTGCGGTGACGTCGATCGACGCCGAGTTCTGATTGGCTTTGATTGGAAGGTTAGTGGTTAGACCTCAAGTCACCTAGCATTTCGATCTTCTCACTGACCTTCCAATCAAAGCCAATCAGAGCTTGGCGTCATTATGACGTCACCGCAACCTCTGCGCAAGAAGCAGCTGACTTGCTCTCCGCATAGTGCCTCTTCCGCTTCTCGTCGTCATGACAACGTGTATGTAACGCGACTAATATCGACGACATTAGTATGTCACACCTACGATTGCGCCATTTTTACTCTATCTGATTGAAAGGTGTATGCGTGCACTCTTTTTAACCCGATTTGATGCGCCTCTGGTACCTGTTGGGCGTACAAAAATTCCAAGTATGCACAAAAGTTCTTTTACCTATCATTGCTCAGAAATCGCGTTAACAATGCGCAAGAAAAAAAGTGCAAGTGTTATGAGGCACGTTCTTTTAATGCGATTATGAGTGTTGAAATTCTTATATTGTAACTACTTCTCGGCAGTGTACGACTTTTATTTCTGCGAAAGATAGTATACTATGGGCTGACTGCTTAACATATATTTACCGTTTTTCAGCAACGACGGTTCCTCCAACAGTTTCTTGGCCGAAAAGTGAGCGCACCATAATTCCATTCCATTCACTAAAATATTTGAGATGGCGTATAATTGATGAAATAAAGCAAATATTCAAGGCTTCATAACAAGTCAGCCTTGTGGTCGACATGAACAAAACTCTAGAAAGACTGTTCTATAGGTCCACTCTAGGCATGAAGCTCTTTGCTCATTTGCAGTGGCCCACCCTAACTTTATCAGGTATACCGGGTGGATGTTTTCAATTCGAAGGTATTGTGAAAGATATTTTTTCAGACGTTGCCATAATACGTTTGCAATAGTTTTACACTTAAGAAAAATAGCCCGCATTGTGCCACGTGCGCGCAGTGTTTTAGTGCACTTAAATCCTAGAAATTTGTTTAATATATACTATCCTCTAGGAAAACATCTACATTCTTCTTACTAAAAAAATCATTTGAGTGGTGAGTGCTTTGTATTAAAATATTTACATCACCGGCGTCGTTTATTTATATTTGGCCCCACTTAGAGCTACAGAACTGCCTTGAGTGTTGAACAAAGCATGTACCGTGTTGCCCAAACTTAACGCCACCACTTGCGGTTACTCGAACATTGATGTTTGAGATTTTTTTAAGAACTTTATTACTCAAGTTACAGTATTAGCTGATATATCCTGTGTGGGTGGGATAGTGATAGAGGGCTCAGGGACGTTATGAGGTAATTTCACCTGTAGTGGCAGGAATTGGCAATGATGTGTTTCGGAGGCGTCACCTAGTGGACTCTTTTTCGTGACTTAGCAAGAAAACTTGGAGCAGACAACGTGCTAAGTGATCGTACGGAGTGGTTATATTAATTGTACCTCTGAGGACAAATTTTTGCTTAATTATGAAATAAAAATATACTTTATGTATTTATTTCACATACTCCTATTTGTCGAGACTTTTTCTGCGTTTTCTTGGACCTGTGCTCTCGCTCGTTTCCTGTTTTCTTGCTGCAGCGCCTCCCCTCACGAGCCGATATTACGGTGAACGTTATATGCGCGAGGGCCCAAAACACACGGTGAACGCAGCACACCATTGAGATAAAGTCCCATTGGAGAGCGCCCGTGTAGCCTCAGCCGACAGCGTCTCCTTCGTCCAGACGGAGCAACTGAGGATAACAGAAACAAATAAATTACAGGATGACGCTTAAGCTTCGGCTTTAAGAGTGGAACGCGATAGCTAAACATAAACTCCAGCTTTTTCTAGCCTCGCAAGCGTGTCTGCATAGCGTAGTCGGTAGCGTGGCTGCTTCGCAATCAACCCGCTGTGGGTTCGTATCCCACTGCACCTATAATTCTTCAGTTGCTTTTCTCTAAGGCAAATAATTACTTTTTAGAGTCAAATCATTTGAGACATGCGGCGACCTTCTATTCGCAATATATGTCATGTTTTAATCATTCTCATTCCACGCTCGACGTCATGTTTCACGTGAGCGTTGTTGGTTGTTTGAAATTTCCGCTCGAAGTCATGTGGCTCTGACGGGATTATTCTATCGACCAATCAGGATTTTTTCAACCCTCGCTATCGACACCGTCACCGGCTTTTCAGCGACACGAGCTCCTCAAAGCTGTCGCTTAAGAATACAAAACAAAAAGTGTCTCTTGCCCATGGCGTCCGGGCGCGGGCTCTTTCCATTCGAAGCGTCCACTTTTATCTTGGATGACGCTGGCTTGAGCAGCGCCAGAATTCTCTCCACTTCAACGTGTACACAAACTTGTTATTGCCGCCATTGAAGTATGAAACTAAGGTCAATGACGAAGCCTTGTCTAAGCGATACACGTAGTGCAAGTGCCCAGCTCTATATAATGTGGCGCACCCAGAAAAGTAATTTAAAAAGAGGCATGATTCCCATAGAGAAGCCTTCAAAACTGGGCCCGCGAAAAGCCACCATTAGCCGCATATAGAGGAGCCATCTGGTGTCACCGCTTGCAACGAAGGTGAAGAGAAAACCTTATCTGGCAGCTGCGAGGCGCGCGGTGTTCACACCCATGCAAGTTGTATCCGGAAAGGCGCGCAAAATTGCTCCTGCGAAAACTACGCATTTCACAGAAAAAATAAGGTTGACGCCGTAGTAGTCTGGGTCACAAAATCCATCGAGGAAAGTTAATAGGCTTCAGTATATTTCGATAATTGGGTATTTATTTATTTACACAAGTAAGTGCTGCGCCATTAGGCATTATGTAGGGGGAACGAAAGAAACACGCATTCAAAGGCATTTTCAGTAATGCGATCGACAATGAATACTACATTTTCACTCAAACACACTTCTCTGCAGTCTGTTATAAAAGACGTCGTTATAGATAACAGCTATCAGTTCTTCTGGAAGGATTCTACTGCCGGGCGTTTTGAACAAAAATAAATACCAAAAATAGTCTGTACGATAATTATACTGACCATACTCTGCCGCCACCATAGAATGATTTCGCCTTGTAGATACATGGTGTGGTTCGAGAATGTGAATACACATTTCAATGCCTGTCTCCCGGGATAGATATTGTGAAAAAAGTTTAACCGAAAACATTTTCTCTGAAATCTAAGAAGGTCCCAACGTAGTCTGTTCTTCATTTCTGTACAACTCGTGTACGGTCTTAAATCGCCTGTGACAAACCTTGATGCCTGATTTTAAATTCGCTCTAACATATTCGTGACGTAACACTGAAACGGATCCAAGATAACACAAGAATACTCCAATATCGGTCTGATAAAAAAAAATTTTGTATTACGCTACAAGATGTATTCTTAAAATTCCTCCGAATAAAAAATAGCATCTTACTTGCCTTCGCTACAATATTATATATGTCGTCATTCCATTTTAGATTATTACGAAAATTAACTCCCAAATATCTGTGTTTATCTACCCGTTCAAGTTCATAATTTTTTATCTTATATGTAGCCGTGCTAACAATAGATTGAGTAAAACACATGTATTTGCACTTTTTTATAGTCAAGCCCATTTCCAAAATGATCGCACCAGCAATCTAACATTTCTATATCCTTTTGCATCATGCAGACGTGGTCCCTTTTACACTGACCACTACGGCATCAACATTTTTTCTGTGCAATGCGTAGTTTTCGGAGGAGTGATTTTGCCCGCGCTTCCGGAAACACTCTGGACAAAAATCGCCAAAAACACATCTAGGTGACTGTCCAGCTCGCTTGCACCTTTGCATTTAATTGCATTATAAAAATAACCTTAAATTGCAAGCTTCACCCTTGTTGGTGTTAGACTGGTGGCGGCTGACAGAACCCGTTTGCTCTACTAACGCCTAACCCCCGTTAGCTCAGTTGGTAGAGCGCTCCACCTTTAATGGAGATGTCCCGGGTTCGATCCCCAGACCAGGCGCATTTTTTCGGTCGCGCAACAGTCACCTAGATAAGTTTGGAGATTTGTGTTTGTCCTTTTTCCCGCTTAGTCCCCTTCTCCAGGGATTATTTTCATCATACTAGTACATACTCAGAGAATA
>JAZHYW010026775.1:0-34889 GCA_037355805.1 Ixodes ricinus
AGGGATCAACTTCTGCTTCCGGTTGGATTGGAGATCCAGTGTCCAATTTTGTACATCATTGCTGTTATTGCCAAGGCCGGGTAATTGATGAGGAGGAGGGAGACCCGTGCGGCAGCGTCCCCGGCGTCGTTCCCGGGTATTTTCTGGTGTCCCGGGATCCACATTATGGTTACTTGTCGTCCTCCGCTTCTGTATATGCGTGCAATTGCTTTGGCGGTTTGCGCCATCTTACTTCAGCTCGAAGGGTTACGATACTCCTCGAAAGCCTTCTTGGCGTCTGTGTAGATGCAGACCTTTTTGCGTAAGCCTCAAAGCTACGGTTTCGATGGCCAGCTGGATGGCCATTAATTCCGCTTGTTTTACTCTCGTTCTTGGTGGTAGCGTTCTTGTGACCGTGAATCGGTCCCTGTATCTGTGTGCTGCGATGATGACTTGAGGCTCTACTTTTGATGCGTCGATGTAGTACATATCTGCATCTTGGTCTTCAAGTAATTTGTGGACGTCATAGTTGTGTTTCTTAGCGGCTGTTTTTCTTCTCCCCGTTTGCTCCTTGCTTAGGTTTTGTGGCAAAGGCTTCGTGTCCACGACTGTCTCATCTTCCCATGGTGGCGGGGTGATCGAGATAGGGGTGTCCGGGCATTCGATGTCTAATTTTATCAGGATGTTCCTGCCAGTTGTACTCTTCTGCAGCCTAAGTACTTGGCTTATTTTATCTTCTTGAGCGATATCTCTGAGACAGTTCATTCTGGCGATTGTTTTCAGTTATTCTATCTTGGTCGATTTTGGTAAACCGGTGACGACTCTCATTGTCATAAGGTTAAGTACCCCTAGGCCCTTCCGTTGCTTATTGTTGAGGCGAAGGTAGTTAATTCCGTAGGTAGTTTTTGATACTAACAGGGCTCTCACTAGTTTTCTTTTTTAGAGCGCAGCTTTTAGGCGCCCGTTTCCGGCTTGAGTGGCGACGGCGTCGCCGTCGGCGTAACCCTGACGTTACGTGACCCCGTGAGGTCACGTGACCCCGTGAGATCACGTGATCCCCGTAAGGTCACGAGGGTCACGTGACTACGGAACGTCACGTGATCCCCGTGACGTTACGTGACCCCTGTGAGGTCACGAGGGTCACGTGACGTCAGTGGCGTACCAACTTGTTTTTGAGTGGGGGGCAAACCAGACCCTCCCCCCAGGCCGGGGGCGGTGCCCTTGGTATCCCTTGGGCGCCGCCAGACAGTGTTTGCCCTGCCCTGTGGTGTCTGATTCAGTGGTGGGGGGGGGGGAGGGGAAACACATGCCTTGCACCCCCCCACTCTGAGAACTGGGAAAAGCGCCCCCCTTGCCCCCCGGTTGGTACGCCCATGCGTGACATCACGAGGGTCACGTGACCTCACGGTTATGTCGAGGGCGACGCCGACGCTGCTCGGAGGGAGGAGTAGCAGGCAGAATGAGGAGGTGAGGATAAAGGAGGAGGGGTTTACGCTCTCCTCAGTACCCTTCCCCCTCCTCCTCAAGAGCTGCGCTCTAATTCGGTGTAAGTGGGTAAGCAACTTTCATTTTTTTCTGTGCGCTTGCGCTCCCCACGACTTGCTCGTGACAAATTTGATTTTCCCGAGTGTAGCTTTCCATTGGTTTTTAATTCCACAATGCCATTTGTTGCTGTGCCATACTCTTGAAAGGTAACTCTCAGGATTTTGACAGAGTCGGTTTTTTGTATGGAGGTGCCCTTGACACTTATATTAATTTTCTCGCGGGTTCCGTGCCCTTTCCTGCCTCTCTTATTTGCTACGGTAACACAGTTTATCTTCTCCGGGAGAGCCTGATTCCCACTCTTTGAAGGAAAGAGTGGATGGTGTCTAAGCCTTCTTGCAGGATTTCTTTTTGTTCTTCTACGTCTCGTTCGTTCGACCAGATAGTAATGTAGTCAACATAAATTGAATGTCCCAGAACTTCAAAATTCTCTAGTGCAAAAGCTAAGTCTGCCAACACCATATTAAAGCGCATTGGTGATAAGACTGTTCCTTCTGGTATTTCGATTATCTTCTCCTTCTTCGGTCCATGTTCTTCCCCGACTACGACTTCGTACGTCCGGTCCTCTAAGCACGACTTTATAAATTTGAGACAGTGGCCTATAAGGCTCAAGTTGATGGCGCCTTGGACCACTGAATCGTGAAGTACAGATCGAATGCCTTTTTTATATCGACTGAAACTATTGTCCTTGGCTACATGTTTGCGAGTCTTTCCAGTATGTCCCTGTGTATCAGGGTGATACTGTCGACGGTTGCAAGACCAGGCCGGAACCCTCCTCGTACCGAGGAAAAAACCGGTCCTACGCCGTCTGCTTGTTTCTTGCATTCAAGCT
Source organism: Ixodes ricinus (assembly GCA_037355805.1). Lineage (NCBI taxonomy): Eukaryota > Metazoa > Arthropoda > Arachnida > Ixodida > Ixodidae > Ixodes > Ixodes ricinus. The sequence goes on from JAZHYW010026775.1 coordinate 2,354, forward strand.
GCCACGTTAATCTAGCCAGGATTATACGTTCGGCTATCTTTCACAAATTGAAAGTGAGGAATATCGGTCGCACGTTCTGTATCGAATGAGTTGGCTTGCCATCTTTGGGGATAGGCATCAGGGTGGAGTGTTTCCACCCCGCCGGTATCCTCTTGGGCTCCCATACTTCGTTGATGTACCGAAGTAACTGCTCTTTTCCCACTTCAGGTAAGTCGCGTAAGGCGGCAACCGTGATATGGTCAGGACCAGGTGCGGCGTTCTTGGCTGCGTGCAATGCTCCTAGTTCTCCCAGGTTGAGCGGAACATCTATGTCCATCTCATCATGGTAAGTGGTCTGTCTGTGATGATGTCTTTAGGATTTTGTGGTTTCAGGAAAAAATAATCGCTCGCTATTTCAGCTTGGTAGTGCTCGGTTATGCCCAATTGGAGCACGAGGTTTTGGGGGGTGCATTTGGCCTTTTTCTTGTCCGTAAAGGCGTGAGAAGTCCGCCACATCTTGGTTGCTCCCCCTTTGGTGTTAAAGTCGCCACAGTGTTTGCGCCACCGAGATCTCTTGAGATGGTTGGTGTATCTCTTGACTTACGCCATCACCGCGCTAAAATTCATTCAAAATCGCCAGTTTTTTTTTCCTTTTGTAGTGTTATTGGGATTGAAGACGACTGGCCCAGAGGTTAAGTAGGTGAAGGTTCGGGTCGGGGTTGTCTGATTTAATTTGATGAATTTCGGTGGCACTTCGTATGGCTTCCGTGATTATAATAGGAGTTTATTTTCCAACAAAGTACAGGTTGGAGGGCGGCTTGGAAAAAAAGCTGTTAGCACAGCTTGACTGGTCCCAAGCCCCCACGGCATCAGCAGCGGCAAAACAATAAAAAAAAATCATTAATTTTTTTTTACTCCAAAGAATCATTTGCACATATATTAAAAACAAAGTCGAGCTCTATAAGAGGACACTGCCGCAGTGTTTTCGAACGCAAACACATGAAATACACCCACAAGAAAAACATACATTGCACAAAACCACTCTCGTATAAGAAATACAACAAAACATTCAAAAACAACAAAATATTCAAAAGCATCTTTCAGTCACGGTCGTTCCGGCTAGAGATCATCATTTCCCGCAGACCGCCCACTGATAAGTTATCAAGTTCTATGTGATTTGTAGAAAGCTGATTCAGAATTGTTGGAAGTGTGTGAGCTATAGTTTGACGACCGTAATCAGTTCTAGAGAAAGGCACTTGCCAGGGTAACATTATGCGTGTTTGATAACTGTATTCTCTTCTTTTTAGATTTGATAACTCTTCAAGATGTCGTATGTGCATATTTTGTTCAATTTTATATTTTAAGCATAGGCGATATCTATACAAATCAAAAATTTTCATCACACCAAGTTCACTGAAAAGCAAATCTGTCGGGTATTCCAGTGAAACATTGCAAATACTTCTTAATATCTTTTTTTGCAATACGAATACCTTTTGAAGATTGGTAAGTGTGGTTGTACCCCATATTAAATGACCATAGTTTATGTGGGAATAAAATAAAGAATTATATAGTAACAGTTTTATTCTACGTGGCAAGATATGCTTATTGCGGTATATTAAGCCAGCAACGCTGGATAATTTGGATATAATGAAATTAATATGATCATCCCATGACATAGTCTCCGAGAAAGATATACCTAGGGTTTTAAATGCTGAAACTAATTCTATTTTAGTGGAGTTCAAAAAAATTGCATTGGTTATATTTACTTGTTTATTCCTTGGGCGGAATAAAATTGCCTTGGTTTTATTTACGTTCACTTTTAAAGCGTTACTTTGACTCCATCTCTCTAGTTGCCTGAGTGCATCATTCGCGTTATCTATGAGTTCGGTGGCGGTATCACCAGTAAACAATAAAGTGGTGTCGTCAGCATAAATTATGAACTTCGCTGTTTGACATATATTTATGACGTCGTTCACATAAAGGTTGAATAAAAATGGTCCAAGGATGCTTCCTTGAGGAACGCCTGATCTAATTGATTTTACTACAGATGAATGACCGTTGATATTTACATATTGTTTACGATAAGACAAATATGAATTAATAAGCGCTGATGACTGACCACGAAATCCATACATTTCTAACTTCTTAATAAGCAAGTCATGATCAAGATAGTCAAAAGCCTTTGTAAAGTCAATGAACAGGCCAAGCGTTAGTTTTTTATTTTCGAAATTTTTAAGAATATATTCCTTTTGTTCAAGCAGAGCAAGTTCAGTTGACCTTTGTTTGCGGAAGCCAAATTGAGATGTGCTGATCAAGCTATGATTGTCTGCAAACGCTGTCATTTGAGTTAACAAAAGTTTCTCGAGGCCCTTCGAAAATACTGACAAAATTGAAACGGGTCGGTAGTTTCCCAAATCATTTTTATTACCTTTCTTATATAAAACTACAACTTTCGCCAATTGCATCCGCTTAGGAAACACGCCGTTTAAAAGGCAAAGGTTAAATATATGCGTTAAGCAAGGGCATATAATGTCAATTATGTATTTAACAGGCTTTATTTGGAAACCATCACAGTCGCAACTTTTACTATTTTTTAATGCATTAAATACGTTAACTACATCTGTGTCTGTTACAGGGCTAAGAAACATGGACGCGCAGTTTCGAGAACTTATAAGCTTGGAAACATCTAATTCAGGACTTTCTTTGCTTAAACTAACGAAGTATTCATTGAATAGATTTGCTAACGCTTGGCCTGTCACATCGTTACCATTGTAGCTTATCTTTTCTATATGGTTTGGAGTATATGTACGATTTAGAACTGAGTTTAGTTTTTTCCATAGGATATCACTTCTGTTATGACATGCTAAAAAAGTATCAGCAAAATATCGTTCCCGGGCGTATCGAATTTCTTTGTTTAATTGGTTTCGATAACGTTTAAAACTTTGTAGTTTTTCGGACTCTCTTGTTTTTACAAATTTTTGATATAGCATATTTTTTGTACGTATTTTGTCAACTATCTCTTTTGTTACCCATGGCTTACGAATCTTTCTAGAAGTTCTTCTTGATTTATATGGAAAACATCTTATATAGAGCTCTTGTAATTTAGTCAAGAACATGTTATATGCATTATCTGCATCAGTCTCTTGAAGTACATAATTCCAGTCTACTAAAGAAACTTCTCGTCTAAATTTATCCAGGCCATCTGGCGTTATATCCTGAAACTGCACCGACTGATTGACTTTTTTACTTATATTTGTCTTTACACAGAGAAATATACCCAAGTGGTCGCTTATATCAGTTACTACAATGCCAGATTTAATCTGTGACTCAGGAAAGCTCGTAACGAACAGGTCAAGTAATGTGGAAGATTCAACAGTAATCCTAGTAGCCAAAGATATCGTATATATACATCCGCTTGCTTTAATCAACGCGTCCATCTGTCTTTTATCTGGCGTTTCAAGTAGCATATTTATATTAAAATCGCCCCCCAAGATTACTTTGTATTTGTTATCATTTGCGAACTCGAAGAAAGATTCTAGATACGTAAAAAAAGACGAAAGATTACCACCCGGCGGACGGTAACAAACCGTGATAACTTTTTTATCTATCAGTAAGGACAACATCTCGAAATCTTTGTGAACGCAACTGTACTCAGTAAGCAGCTCACCGCAAATGGTCTCCCTTAACAACAACGCCACTCCCCCTCCGCGACATACGGTGCGATTTAAAAAGTAGGTATGATACATTGGTAATTTAATAACGTCAGCAGCATCAGCGAACCACGTTTCGGAAAGCATAATTACATCATAGTTGAACCTAAATTGCTGAAAAAAGAATTCAATTTCTTCTGACTTATTCCGTGCTGATCGAGTGTTCAAGTGAAAACATTTCAGGGAGTTGGAATATTCGCTTCCCAGGAAAGAAATGACATCCGATGGAAGGAAATAGTGATCGTCTGACATCGAATTCAGTGTGCAAACTGTATTGTTCGATAACAGATGATCCGTTTCATCCATTGCAAGAAAACAGGCCCTATGGTGTACAACTCAAAAAGAAATGGTATCACACAAGTTTCTGCAAGTCATCCAAGGACTTAATCACATGCACTTTATCCCGGTCCTGTTTGCGCACAAGAACGTTTCCATTTTTGTACCAGACATACTTGTAGTTTGACTCCTTAGACCACTCTTTTGTCTCCCAAAGAAGTTCCCTGTCGTGACTTGTTAGATTTTCCAGGATGTAAGCGTCATCCTTTGCTCTTTTTAGCACCGATCGTTTGTTCAACCACTCATCTTTGGTTGTCTGGTGAAAGAAGCGTACGATGATGCCTGGGGTTTTATCTGGTTTGCATGGTAGCCTGTGAATTGCCGCAATGTCTTTCGTTGTTAGTTCAGGTACATCAAGTTTCTTTGCTATTTCATTTACCTTTAGCAACAGATCTTCGTTGTCAGACTTTGGTATGCCATGAAATTCAAGGTTCAGCTTCCGGCTTCTCCATTCTAGGTCATTGACTTGTAGCTTTAGCCTTTTTATTTCCATCTCGGCGTCGGTTCTTTCCAGCCTTTCTACCCGTTTTTTCAGCTGTTTCACCTCCGTGCTATGTTCACTCATTTGCTTTAACACCTCGTCATACTTGTCTGACATTTCTTGCATAGATTTTTCGATACTACCCACGGTTTCTCTTAGGCTCATCAGAGTGTCCAACTTAGCGTTCATCGCCATTAACATGACAGTAATGTCAGACCTTTCCTCGGGTTCATTTACATTCTTAACGCACTGACTTCCCCGAGATTTCGCAGTCTTGCATGTTTGACACAACCACGACTTTTTCAAGGCATTACCCTTAGAATTAAAAGTCGCTTCCGAGACACCAGAGCAAGGTAAATGATAGGCATATTTACATTCCGTGCATTCTAATTTCAATTCCGTTCTTCTTACTTGTTCTGTACATGACGGGCAAACATTTTCCATGCCTTAGCAAAATCGAAGGCGTGCAACAGCAGCAGCGGCACGTAACAAGAGAAGCGGAAAAAAAGAAGTTCAAAACTCAACTAACCTGCAACGATAGCGAGGTCTTGAATAAATAACGTGCCGTGCGTGCCGCCGCTGCTGCTGTGTGCCACTGCCGCGCCGTACGGATCCTTTTAAATTCTGTGCCGATGACGTATTCTTGCCGATGCTCTCTTGCACCAATCCCGGCTTGTTGGCACTTGCACGTGCAGTGCTGACGTCCGTCGATCCAGTGGCGTTGATAGCGACGACTGCTGCTTGAATGACGAACTTTTCGCCTGCAACGATAGCGAGGTCTTGAATAAATAACGTGCCGTGCGTGCCGCCGCTGCTGCTGTGTGCCACTGCCGCGCCGTACGGATCCTTTTAAATTCTGTGCCGATGACGTATTCTTGCCGATGCTCTCTTGCACCAATCCCGGCTTGTTGGCACTTGCACGTGCAGTGCTGACGTCCGTCGATCCAGTGGCGTTGATAGCGACGACTGCTGCTTGAATGACGAACTTTTCGCCTGCAACGATAGCGAGGTCTTGAATAAATAACGTGCCGTGCGTGCCGCCGCTGCTGCAGAGGCCTAACTCGCCGTCATTCGCGAGATGACTAAATGCTTTGCAGAACTTGTTCCATTTGATTAATTTCAACTGTCTCCTGGCGTCTGGGTGTCATTCCGCCGTTAGTTCAATCTGGATGGAGCGATGGTCGCTGCCCATACTGTCGAATAGGACGGTCCACCGCGCCCTGACACGTTGCTTGAAGCCCATGTGAGGTCCGGTGAGGGTGTCACTCTGTCTTGAGGTTTGTCTGATGCGGGGGGGTTGATACATGGTTGATATAAGTTATTGTGGCAACTGGAACTTTCTCAACTCTTTCTGCCAGCATGGCCAAGTTTGTGAGACTCATAGATGGAGTAAGTACGAGCCTTATCCGCTCGTTTTCGTGTTGTCGTTGAATAAACAATGCCCTTAGCAGGGAAGTGTCAAACGTGCTTAACTTGTCTTACACCAGCTGATGCAGCCGCCGAAGAAGTTGGGAGAGCGTTTTGGTTCCCAACCCTTCCAGGTGACACGAGTTTCTGGAACCGTCTTTGTTCTCACGTCAATGTCTTTTTCTTCACTTCCAAGACAAACTCGTCGTATGGCTGCTCTTCCGGCGACGAGAAAATCTGGTTTCGAACCTCCACGGCCACCTCGGGAGGAAGAGAGCCTTCGAAGCAGCGAAACTCTTTGACTTGACTGTTGATCTGAACGGTTGTAATCTGGTATTTGACTTGCCGAAACCATACTGTGGATCCGACTGCCAAAAGTTGAGAGTCGAAGTGTGAGGCATGCAACTCTTCAAGCGGCGGAGTTCTCGAGAGCCATGAAAATTAATCTGGTGAATGTTATGGCGGTTCACAAGTAGGATCAAGTCCGGGCCACCAATTTGGTGTATCAAAAGAATTAAATGACTGATTGGCGTGATAAAAAAAAAAACATTACCTGCTTCTCTCGTGGTCTTGTAGAAGAAGCGCGTAGCCCGAGCTTCGTGATCCCGCGCTCAGGTTCAATCCCCACCTATGCCCACTTCGATCTGGATAGCATCTGAATGAGCACCGTCGAGCGGCTGCGTTTTACTATTGCGTGATGCATGTTAGACTCCATGCTGGCAGTGGTACTGAACTGGCTAAATTTATTATTTAGAGAGTAAATCAGTGTGGCCGCACCTCAAGGTCAGACCGACTTTCCGCTGTATGAACAGAAACGTCAAATTTGGTATGGATCACGTGCTCACACTTCTCGTCCTTTTGTTCCGCAGTATCTGTCCCGAAGACAAACTACAGGTGTATAGTTCACGTGATGTATAATCTCCCGCTCTATTTAGGGGGAAAAATGCTGCATAAGTCACGCGGAGTGAATTTCATCGCAGATTTTAGCGTGGGCACTCTAGCGATGCGTAGGTCATGTGACATCAATTCACATGTCCTGAATTATCTGAATAAATTTCGCATAGATATGAACGGACGAACGAACGGACAAATTGTACGGATTAAAAGGTTCTTAAAAAGATTGAATGTTTTAACACCTCTTGACAACACTTCAGTTTTATAGCGACTGGATCCATTCTTTCCCATTCAAAGTTTGTACAAAGAATTGAATAACAGAGTGGGCTTTCTTAACATGTTTTCCATCCCGCAATATTTGTGCAATCTTTAATTATTCTTGAAACAGTTTGTTTTCATAAAAATATATAATCACACAATCGGCCAATATATAGTGTTAGTTTCGAAATACTCGGTTCTTGCATAAATATGTTGATTAGAGTAAGAAGCTTATAGATGACACCTTCCAGCTGTATTTGTCCTGGGTGTTAAATAGTTACTTGTTCGAAGATCAATGCAAGTACATATATTGTGGTTCATTTATGCCTCCTCTGTAATTGGTCTGGGTTCAATTAACAGTCTCGTTTAACAAATAAATAAATAAATGAATAAAATTAGCAAAGTCAAATTGATTAACCTTTAGAGTATGTTCTTGTTCTCATTGAGACTGTCATTGGGGCTTCGTTTGAGGCAGCCGTTGAGACTTCCGTTGAGACGGCCACCAAGGCTGTAGCTGAGGCTTTCGTTGAGTCTGTCGGTTCAAATTGATACACAATCCGAATTGCCAAATTCCATATGAATAAACCCGTTTTTCGCTTTCATAAAACAGATTATTTCAACATATGAAGGTATTATGTTACGTTCAGGAACAAGGTCCTTCTAAGAGCTGAGGCATCTTTGAATTCAATGCGGCATTAATTAGAAGCTTATTCATATCTGCGTTTTTAAGACAGTAAACTAAAAAAATATATAATACAACTTACGAAAAAACAGAGCAGCATTCTCAGCGCGACAGTCGCGGTGCAACATTTGGTTCCGCCACGTCTTATAAGAGTGGTGATGAATGAAAGCAAGTTATTACAAAGTGAGCGATTTATGTGTTAATCGACTGAATAGAAATAAGTTTGTTTCTAAATTTACCAATCATCGACTAATCACAATACATACAAAAACACTCTCAATGTGATTGTCAAGATGCAACATTCGATTTCACCAAGTTCAATAACAGTTGTGACTTTTGAAAGCAAGTCATTACAAAGTAAGACATTTCTCTATAAATATAAACTGACAAGGGATGAGCTTGCTTTCTAAATCAACCAATATTCTACTAATCACCCAGGCAGCACACTTTCTTGGGCCAGCTTGGGCCAATATTGGCGCTTGATTGTAGTAAGCGGGCCCAGCATCGCCCAAGGAATACGATCGTCCGCCAGCCCGGCACTTCATTGTATTTCCTGGCCCAAGGTTTCCATGCTACAGCCAGGGAAGGGCTTCCTTGGCTGGAGCTCGCATTTTCCCGGCCAGGGCCGGCCGATATAGACAGACCACTGCCAGGAAGTGCGTTTCCTTGGCTGGAGCTCGCATTTTCCCGGCCAGGGCCGGCCGATATAGACAGACCACTGCCAGGAAGTGCGTGTCCTTGGCTGGAGCTCGCATTTTCCCGGCCAGGGCCGGCCGATATAGACAGACCACTGCCAGGAAGTGCGTTTCCTTGGCTGGAGCTCGCATTTTCCCGGCCAGGGCCGGCCGATATAGACAGACCACTGCCAGGAAGTGCGTTTCCTTGGCTGGAGCTCGCATTTTCCCGGCCAGGGCCGGCCGATATAGACAGACCACTGCCAGGAAGTGCGTTTCCTTGGCTGGAGCTCGCATTTTCCCGGCCAGGGCCGGCCGATATAGACAGACCACTGCCAGGAAGTGCGTGTCCTTGGCTGGAGCTCGCATTTTCCCGGCCAGGGCCGGCCGATATAGACAGACCACTGCCAGGAAGTGCGTTTCCTTGGCTGGAGCTCGCATTTTCCCGGCCAGGGCCGGCCGATATAGACAGACCACTGCCAGGAAGTGCGTTTCCTTGGCTGGAGCTCGCATTTTCCCGGCCAGGGCCGGCCGATATAGACAGACCACTGCCAGGAAGTGCGTTTCCTTGGCTGGAGCTCGCATTTTCCCGGCCAGGGCCGGCCGATATAGACAGACCACTGCCAGGAAGTGCGTTTCCTTGGCTGGAGCTCGCATTTTCCCGGCCAGGGCCGGCCGATATAGACAGACCACTGCCAGGAAGTGCGTTTCCTTGGCTGGAGCTCGCATTTTCCCGGCCAGGGCCGGCCGATATAGACAGACCACTGCCAGGAAGTGCGTTTCCTTGGCTGGAGCTCGCATTTTCCCGGCCAGGGCCGGCCGATATAGACAGACCACTGCCAGGAAGTGCGTTTCCTTGGCTGGAGCTCGCATTTTCCCGGCCAGGGCCGGCCGATATAGACAGACCACTGCCAGGAAGCGCGTTTCCTTGGCTGGAGCTCGCATTTTCCCGGCCAGGGCCGGCTGAGATAGACCGGCCACTGCCAGGATGTGTGCTTCCCTGGGGATTCACTGAGATTCCCTGGCCCAACCAATACAAGAAACAGCCAGCGTTCGGCCATGTTGCCAGACCGCATATTTGTTCCTTCAAAGAAAAGTAGAAAAAACACATACTGCAACATTATCATCACCAAGACTGGCTCGCCCGTGAAGAGCCACCCTGGTCCGAGTTCTTTTTACCCATATAGCCAGAGCCAATGTCGAGCGAACATTCCCTGGCTGTTCTGAATGTTGAAGGAACGTTAAAACACCATTCAGAACGTTCTAGGAACGTTCTTATGTGAACATTCCCTACAAGGTAAGCTTCTCAACATTCTAGGAAGATTCGTTGGCGAACATTCGTATGCACTATGTTCTCGGAACATTCGCCTTCGAACATTCATGTGAGCAACATTCTTGGAACGTCGCTTGCGAACATTCCTAGAATTTTTGCAGGTGAAGCCAACTTTACGGAGCTCTCACGCAATCTGTGGTTCGAAACACCATCCACTATATGCCACTTTGTGCCAAAAATTTGCAAATTAAAGGGAGTTTCTGGAAACTTAGCATAAGAGATCAGTTTTATCTTATACGAGTCTACCGAGGAATGTGATATAAGGTGTAGAAGAAAAGCAATGGTTTTCAAAACTTGATAACGAACTTGCCACTCACTAGAGGTGCAGTTTCGAATAGACCCGATTTTTAGCATGTGGGTGGGTTATTACTTTAAAACGAAAAGGTATATCCTGCAGTTGCGTGTGGGATGCCATGTCTATCTGTTCTTAAGCTCGGAGTGAGTAATCAGTTATGTGTGCGGTACATGTTGAATCAGAGAAGTTGACAGGTAGGAGTACAGTTAGTACATGCTCAGGCTGGTGCGCTGGGAAAGCGGGAATCTTGTGCCTGCGCCTTCTAGACACATGTTTGATTAAAAGCTATTGATCGCCCTGTGAGGATCTTTACCATATCCATATATGTAGTACGGCTCATTGGTGCTCCGAAGCAAACCGTAATAGTAGAAGCTTATGTACTTTTGAACATCCCCGGAATGTTCTCAGAACATTCTCGTGCTACGTCGGGATTGGCTGACCCGGAAGCAGCCACGTGGCCTGGGCTGTATTTACCCCGTATATCCAGGATTGGCTGACCCGGAAACAGCCACCCTGGCCCAGGCTGTATTTACAGGATGGAGCCCAGATTGGCTAGACGGGGAATTGCAGCTTACTGCCAATCTTGGCATGCCAGGTTGGCTCTAGCTGAAGCCTTGGTGCAAAACAAGCATGGCCCAAGGAAAGTTTCCTTGGCTGCCCAACCTGGCGCGAGCTAGAGCCAGGGTATTGTGCTACTTGGGACCATCCACTATATGCCACTTTGTGCCAAAAATTTGCAAATTAAAGGGAGTTTCTGGAAACTTAGCATAAGAGATCAGTTTTATCTTATACGAGTCTACCGAGGAATGTGATATAAGGTGTAGAAGAAAAGCAATGGTTTTCAAAACTTGATAACGAACTTGCCACTCACTGGGTATGTAGAGGTGCAGTTTCGAATAGACCCGATTTTTAGCATGTGGGTGGGTTATTACTTTAAAACGAAAAGGTATATCCTGCAGTTGCGTGTGGGATGCCATGTCTATCTGTTCTTAAGCTCGGAGTGAGTAATCGGTTATGTGTGCGGTACATGTTGAATCAAAGAAGTTGACAGGTAGGAGTACAGTTAGTACATGCTCAGGCTGGTGCGCTGGGAAAGCGGGAATCTTGTGCCTGCGCCTTCTAGACACATGTTTGATTAAAAGCTATTGATCGCCCTGTGAGGATCTTTACCATATCCATATATGTAGTACGGCTCATTGGTGCTCCGAAGCAAACCGTAATAGTAGAAGCTTATGTACTTTTGAACATCCCCGGAATGTTCTCAGAACATTCTCGTGCTACGTCGGGATTGGCTGACCCGGAAGCAGCCACGTGGCCTGGGCTGTATTTACCCCGTATATCCAGGATTGGCTGACCCGGAAACAGCCACCCTGGCCCAGGCTGTATTTACAGGATGGAGCCCAGATTGGCTAGACGGGGAATTGCAGCTTACTGCCAATCTTGGCATGCCAGGTTGGCTCTAGCTGAAGCCTTGGTGCAAAACAAGCATGGCCCAAGGAAAGTTTCCTTGGCTGCCCAACCTGGCGCGAGCTAGAGCCAGGGTATTGTGCTACTTGGGCATGGCACAATAGAAGCCTTTCCAGAACGATTGTCAAGACACAGCATTCTATCCTATGAGGTCTCACAAGTGTGGTAATGTTTGAAAATTAGTCATTAAAAAGTGAGCCTTTTCTACAAATTGACTGAATAGAAATGGGTTTGCTTTAAAAATCGACGGTCCTTCACTAATTACAACGCAACAGAAAATAAGCTCTATTTCGATTCTAAAGATGCCATATTGTATTCCATTAGGACTCATAAGAGCGGTGATATATTAGATCAGGAGAGTGCGAAGTGGGCCATTTCTTTATAAATCAACCGACTAGAAATCAGTTTGCTTCCTTAATCGACCAATTTTCGACTAATCACGACACAAAAGCAAACATTTCTACAGCTATTGTCATAATGCAACATCCAATTCTACCAGGTCTCATAAGAGTGGTAATGTTTGAAAGCAAGCTCTTTACCTAGTGAGCCATTTCTATATAAGTTGATTGACTAGAAATGAGTTTGCTTTCTTAATCGACCAATTTTCCAGCAATCATGAAACAAAACAAGTATTTCTAGTGCGATAGTCAAAATGCAACTTTCACTGCAACCAGATCTCGTAAGAGTGGTAATGTTTGAAAGCAAGTCTTTACAAAGTGAGTCATTTCTACATAAATCGACTGACTAGAAATGAGTACGCTTTCTTTATTGACCAGTTGTTACTAATCAAACATAAAGAATGTGTTTCTAGAGTGATTGCCAAAATTCAACATTTAATACTACCAGGTCTCATTAGAGTGCTGTTCATTTTCCGCTAATCACGACACAAGAAACAATTATTTCTAGTGAGTTTTCAAAATGCAAAATTCTATTCTACCAAGTCTCATAAGACTGGTAATTTTTGAAAGCAATACAAAGAGAGTCATTTTTATATAAATCGACTGACCAGAAATGAGTTAGCTTTCCTTATCGACCGATATTTAGTAACACGACGCAATAATGGTGTTTTCCTAGAGTGATTGTCAAAATTCAACGGTAATTCTACCAGGTAGCATGAGTGCTGATGTTTCAATGCAATGCATTTTATTATAATTCAATCCGCTGGCCAGAAATGAGTTTGCTTTCTAAATCGACCGATCTTCCACTAGTTACGACATGAGAGACAAGCATTTCTAGTGCCATTGTCAAGATGCAACCTTCGATTCAACAAGGACTCTTAAGATTGGTGATGTTTGAAAGCAACCCATTACTAAGTGAGCCACTTGAGTTTAAATTGACTGGCTAGAAATGAGTTTGCTTTCTTAATTGACCATTCTTTTACTTGTCATGACTCAGAGAGAAGCACTTCTAGTGCGATTGTCAAGATGCAACATTCGATTCTACGAGGACTCATAAGAGTGGTAATGTTTGAAAACAACCCATTACTAAGTGAGGCACTTGAGTGTAAACTGACTAACTAGAAACGAGTTTGCTTTCTAAATCGACCAATATTTTACTTGTCACGACTCAAGAGAAGCACTTCTAGTGCGATTGTCAAGTTGCAACATTCGATTCTAAGAGGACTCATAAGAGTGGTGATGTTTGAAAGCAACCCAATACTAAGTGAGCCACTTGAGTGTAAACTGACTGACTAGAAATGAGTTTGCTTTCTAGATCGACCAATCTTTTACTTGTTACGACTCAAGAGAGTAGCACTTCTAGTGCGATTGTCAAGATGCGACATTCGATTCTACGAGGACTCATGAGAGTGGTGATGTTTGGAAGCAACCCATTACTAAGTGAGCCACTTGAGTGTAAATGGACTGACTAGAAATGAGTTTGCTTTCTAAATCGACCAATCTTTTACTTGTCACGACTCAAGAGAGAAGCAGTTCAAGTGCGATTGTCAAGATGCAACATTCGATTCTATGAGGACTCATAAGAGTGGTGATGTTTGAAAGCAAGTCACTACAAAGAGAGCTTCTTCTGTATAAATAAATTGACTCGAAAAGAGTTTGCTTTCTAAATTGACCACTCTTTCACTTGCCACGATACAAGAGAAAGGCATTTCTAGTGTGATAGTCGAGATGGAAAGCTCGATTCCACCTTGTCACGTAAAAGTCGTGATGATTGAAAGCATGGCATTACGAAGTGAGCCACTTCGTAAGTCGACTGACTAGGAATGAGTTCTCTTTCAAATTCCAACAAATTTCCATTTAACAATGGAAGACGGTAGACTCTATATTGTCATATTACATGACAGTCACTGCTCTAACTCATTACTTAAAAGCATATTTTGTGGAGTGAACTTACACACTCAAAAGCAATTGCCGGGCAACTGAACTGATTAAAATACATGTGAATCTGAACAAAAATTGGTAAGTAAAACAAGGCGAGAATTTAGTTTTTGTTTTTTTTTGCAACAGAAAGTGGACGGGAGATGCCACTTAGCTTTTGCAGTGTCTCTGTAGGGAGCAAGGCTGAAGCTGAATACCGGATACTTGATATTCAAAACACTGGTTATTTTTTCTTACTTACGTGAAAATCAAATCTTGAAAACGTCAATTGGTTTAGCTGCGAGAGAATAAGAAACGTTGTCGCAATAATTGCAATGAATAAACAGTTGCACTCTCATTAACTTCGCTTCGCACACTTGCGCATTTTTTTCAAACACGCACCAGAATGTTGTAAAATTGCAGAAAACAAGGTATACTCCTTTAAAGGGAAGATGGGGCACTTCTGCATTTGAGAAAAAACGCTTGAATTGCGTTCATTTGGCCTTTAGAATAACAGATATCACAATTATATTTCAATGCGACGCGCCGGAGAGCCATAAGAGCAATTTCAAAATAGGGCTGAAGCCCCGCCTCCCTAGCCTTGGGCAGCCAAAAGATCCGTCCATGATGTCACGTACAGCGACTTTCTTTCGCGTTTTCTCGCGTCTCACTCTACTTGCGCAGCAAAAGGTTTGGGTATTCGGGTTCACGGGGTAAAAATACACTAGAATTCACTTCTCATTCATTTTTTTCAAGAAGCTCCCCATCTTCCCTTTAAAACGATTTCTTTAAATAACACGTCTGCCAATTCTCAATAACATACTGAAATACGCGTCTTTTGTGCCATACAAAACAACGATAAAAAATAATGAATATAAGGCATACCCAGCATCGTACGCACTTCAACTTTTTAACAAAAATTTAAACTAGCGGGTGAGAGGGAGAGGAGGTTCGCTCCAACACTTCCCGCGCTAACAACGCCTCCTGGATAACAAGACCTTATTGCTCAAAGCGCTTTGATGTTTTTATGTTACCGGTGTCGTCAAATGTGCCAATGAACGAAGCGCCTGAATCTTTTGAATATTGGAAGAAAATGGCGGTGCAGCACTGGAAATGAGAGGCCATTGGAAGCAAAAGGTTCTGGGCAACCGTTTGTGAAACGGGTCAGGCGCTCTAGAGAGCGGTTGGCGAAACTTGCAAGGAACGCGATGTGTAGATTTGATGAAGGGACAGTCGAAGTTTTTACGCTATGTACCAGGGGCCAGCAGGGGACAAACTGCACACGAGCGATGCGTCAGCGCTCGAGTGGGACTTGAGCCATCACTCATTACACTCGAGTCCCCGCCAGGTGTTGCTCAGTACTCGTTTCCTATGTGTGCCCATCTTGGCCTCGCGACAAGACGTAGACAATCCTCAGCTACGGCATTTTTACATAGATGTTGATTCTGCTATCCACGTTTTTGAAGCTCTTGGTGTCAGGGAGTAGATTGCTGTGCCTGGAGAGCTGTCCCAAAACTGGTATATTCGAGGTCTCGTGCCATCTATGGAGAGATGACACCTATTCTCCACCCCTACTCCATTTCCAGAGTAAAACTGGCAATATCCTTCTGTCAACTTTCGATGTAGTCTCCCCGAGGTTGATTGCACCTGTCCCAGCGAGTACTCTCGTCGTTTAAGTACGCGAAACACATGTACGACGAAACCGTCCGATCCGACGTCCGATCCGACGTCCGACCGCTGTTCCGGCTTGCGGCGAACGATCATCCGAGACACATGCTTCCGACCGAGCTTCCGACGCGTCGTTCCGACGGTTCCGATAGGCTCCGCCCAGTTCCGTGGTTCCGTGACCAGTGCGTGTTGCCTGACTTCCTACGATTGCCCTTCTACTTAATAGAGAATACTGGCGTGTTCTTTTCAGGTTCTAAAACAACACTAAATTAATTTAAATAAAATGTAACTTTGTTTTTACACCTCATTAACTCACTCAGAGCTAATGGACTTGCCCATTATTACCGAGGCTACGAGGTTGGAGGAATTCGACGTCAAATGTTGGCAACGGGCTCGGTTGTCGATCTCTTTATCTCTTTCGCGCCTCGTTCGCGCCGAAGTACGTAGATCGACCGCTCGACCTCGGCTCTGGCGGTGCTCTGGCGATGTTGCACGTTCCGCACCACCGGAGACTCCTTCTGCTGAAGAAGAAGCTGCTTCTTCTGCGGGAGCGCAGAAAGAAGCGACAGTGGTGGATTCGCCCAGCGTGGAGACGACGCCACCATGAGAGTGAATATTTCACGACGGTAAGAGCACTATCCTTTGATTATCAGGATTGCAATGAAAGTGAGACTGTATACGGGTAATAAGGCTATAGCGACGGACGAAATAACAACAAGTGTGAGAATAGATCTTTGACCCTTCGAACGAAGCGTTGAAAGTGTCCACAACTAATCTGACTCACTATTGCGCATCTGAGTGTGGCATCAATTGAGAGTCGACGTGAAGCGCACCGGGAGCTCCCTTTCTGTAATAATTAACATAACCTTTGAAGAGGGCTGCGACGGGCACCGAAGCAGTCGACCGAGAGTCGTGTTTGCTGCTCCCATCGCGAGGTGATGGAACATGTAATTAATTATAGACATTATTTTAACGCTGGAGAGTGGGCACAAGAAAAAGAGCACAACACAAGTCTAAAAAAAATAGTGTCTGTACTCAACCAGTTCGCTTGCACCCTTCCTACAATGTAATTAATATTGATAATATTTGTTGCACTTGGTTGGTAGGAATGTTCAGCTGTGCTGGTGGTAGGTGAAAGCTGGGGCCCATGTAACTGATGTGCCCACAACGCCGACCTATATATATATTCCTTCAATATATTTACATTTGGCAGGATGGAAAAACCAGTGATAACTTTTGAAGAGGAAGGAGATGAGTTGTAAAATTACCACAGAAGAAAGTAATTAAACACTGTTAGGGAGGTCTTGTAGGTGTGTCTGGGCTATTGACTTCGCCTTCTCAGGATCACAGGGGATGTGTTCGGCGAGGGCTATTGACTTCGCCTTCTCAGGATCACAGGGGATGTGTTCGGTGAGGTCTCCAGGTAAACTCCTCCAGAGTGTACCTGCCATCAGCAGGCGTTCAAGTACCAGATGTCAATGTGCCGCTGCTTTCTGGGTGCAGAGTCAGTGTGTCGGAGTATGGCTGGGGTGATGGGTGAGACCTTGGCAGTCGTATGAAGGGTTGCAGGGGGGTTTCAGAGCAAGGATCCGGGAACATCGAGTCTTCCAGTGGTGGAAGCTGACACGACCCGCAAAACAAGTTGTCCGGCAATGAGGCCAAGCGTCGACGGGCAGCAATAGCCCTTCGCACTTGCGGTGGAGCCATTGGTCTCATAGGTTGCATTGTAGGGCGGTCACATTGTCATGAACTGCCTTCTCGCAGTGAGGGCAGGTTGGATACGGTCTGGGATTTGGGGTGATGTAACCGGTGATCAGTAGAAACCACACAATGTGCAGGCGAGAAAAGCAGGACCCCGACTCCACGGGCCTCTAGCTAGGCCTAATAGTGATAAGGCTGGCGTCAACATTCGCACGTGAGGGAGGCTGCGTATTGTGGGGACGCACTATGAATGTCGGCGAAGTGTTCCCTTAGTTCGGCATACCATAATGTTGCAACACGGGCCTTCACAAGCGTTGCTGCTGTTTAGGAGAAGGCGCAACCATATGCACGAGCGTGCCATCACCTTTGGTGTGACTGTAGTCACTGTGAACACGGTGAATGAGCAATTCTACCCACCGTTTCGAAGTGACGACAGTGAGCTTCCTTTTGATCAGAGTACCTAGATTATTACTGTTGACACTTGATACAGCACAAGCACACGTCACTAACAATATAAACTCGGAGTCGACAACAACAATCACACGACACCGTCCGCCATCTCTGTAAACTGCCTTCGGTCGTGGCACTGTTCTATTCCTGCTGTTTCTAGGAGATTTCGCTCTTGGCTACAATATCATTCCCCGCAGCCTGCTTGTGACCAAGTCAGTTTAACTTTGACTTGGGCTACAGTTAGTATGCTCTCCTTCACCTTATGTTGTAACGCAGGAAATGCTACAAGCCAAGCTCGTTGCTTGGGGCGCTTCGCTCTCACACCAGTGTCAGAGGGATTGACCAACTCGTCGAAAGCCAATTTGTCGAATAGGGGAACTCGTCGAAGGGCAATCCGTCGAGAGGGGTATCTTGTCGTAAGGCGATTTGTCAAATTGGCTTGAAGACAATACAAGGCGAATGTCTTTCTATAATTGTACTTACTATCTTTTGCCCTCAAGTCTCATGCATTTTCTTGACAAAGTAGAGCATCCTGGTTAGAATAGTGAAGGGATATCCACAAAAAGGCGAAGATAGAACCAGGCTTTGAGACAAGTGCAGAATTGTTTCGTCCTTTTTATTTTTTTTTATTTTTTTATCCTTGTTTAATTTGTGCTCTTTGTACGAAATGTCTTCTAGAGTTGCTACCAAGAGTTTTGACCGAATAAACAAACATTCGTTTGAACAACATTTTTATGAAGCACCAATAAACCATTTGTCAAATTGCCAAGTGCCAAGGAGCCTGCTGGATTTGTAGTTCCACGTGCTGCACATGCTTGCATCTGCAGCAGTAGACGTTGGAAGCAAATACCTCTTTGGACATGCGCTCTTCGTTGCCTTATTTTTGTTATTAACTTCAAATAATTTTGTACAGCCAAGAGCAAGCTCCTGAAGCGCATGCTGCTACATTCCCAATATGCCCCTTGGTGCCTGGGTAATATCGCAAACAGTCTATTGAACCCACGCCGACAGGATTGCAGACGGCAAACGTACCAATGACAATATTTCTAATGCATATCTGTGTTCTGATAAAGGAGCTAATTACAATATGGCCATGAAATGGCCTCTGACGAGTTATGACGAGTTGGCCTTCGATTAGTCATTCGAATACGAATAGGCCTATTCAACCAAACGCCCTTCGACGAATTGGCTTTCGACTGTGGCTGTTAGTTCTTTCCGGTTTCGTGCTAAACTTGCGTTAAACCGCCGACGAAAAATGAGCAACGAGCACCACTCTCGGTTGTGTGCGTTGGTCCACATTGATGCCCCTCCACGAAAAGGTTGTTCTTAATTTTTACTGAAACTGAGCTCCGCCTAAACAATTTGTGTGAGTACATCCGCCGCTCAATACACCTTCGTAGAAGATGTCTGCTTCCTACATACAGGTGCCGCAGACTTTTTCCGGTGCGATTTACATTGACACCCTATACGATCCTACTACCGTAAAATACCGGGCAAGCGCCCACTCAAAATCTTGAGATAATCATAAAAAAATGGAGGATGGGCGCTTGTCCGGTCATCAATTCTACATATAAATGAACTGTGCACATTTTCTCAGATCTTACAAATTTTGGTATGGGCGCTTAATGTGGTATGGTTGGATGCACGGTATCCTACGGTACTTACGTCTGTGCAAATGTGCGAGCTTCTTACCTCTTATCCACATAAGTGGACTACAGATGTTCTTAAGTTAGCAATGCTTTAATAAATCAGTGCTGTTCTCATGTGGACAAAGATGCTGTTTCTGTGTTGCCTAGTGGACTAATGTTTGCAGTGTCCTAAATGAGTGGTAATCTGGATTGTTCCTTTTCTATTTCAGATGCAAAAGATGCGTGATGGGGACCTGCTGTATTTTCAAAAGTACTACAGGATGATGCCACTTCAATTTGACTTTATCCTGAGGCTTGTCCGTGCAGACCTTGAAAGGTCCTATTTATGCAGAGAGCCCATCTGCCCAGGGGAGCGGCTGGCCATGACGCTAAGGTATTAACAAATAGCAGGCTGTGTGTGGACATATTAAGGAGGCTGCATGCATGCTTATTGGCGATTCTCAGCACATTTTTTTTAACCTACTTTCACAGCTTTATGTTTTTTAGAGTAGACGCCGCGAATATTTGATCCACTCATCTGTGGTGTCACGTCTTTTAAGCGCGAAACACATGTATGACGAAACCGTCCGATCCGACGTGTGGACTGCTGGAATGACCTTGGGGGGGCGAGGGATTTCGTACCACCGGAGAGCGTTGAAAACCCTCGCCTCCAACCGTCGTATTGCCTGATCGGATGTCGGATCGGACGGTTTCGTTGTACATGTGTTTCGCGCTTTAGTCACTGTTGTGCCACATAACATTTCTTTTACCTATACTATGGACCTCTGCTGTCCACCTTCTAAGCATACACTGCCTAGACCAGTCCCTCTATGCTTAGTGTTAGTAGACACCAAATTGACCACGACTGTTGGGCTACAAATTCATTAATTGCACACTGTGAAACATTCAAGTTGTTCTCTCCGTTGTATTGATATGTTCATTATCACAATTCTCGTTTCACAACTTCTACCACAATTTAAAACCGAATTTCTGAATTCCCATTGCAGATATTTGTCATCCGGTGACCTGGTGCAGGACATCGCCCTCTCCTTCAGAGTGGGCATATCCACCGCACGGTTGGCCATTCGCGACACCTGCAGAGCTCTGTGGAAAAGACTGCAGCCACTGTACATGGCTGTGAGTACCATTCCCTACAAAGAGCCCTATTTAAGGTGACTGCACATGCCTGAAGCACAGAATGTCGACACTGTGTCACAGTTAAGTGCATGTGCTTAAGCAAAGTTAATCAACAGCATGCAAAGACTTGACCTACCAACGTTTATGAAGCGGCACGTTTACATAAATGGGTGTGGAAGGGCAGTGCTTATTAATACCACGGTCTGTTTGGGTGTCGGGATCAGTAGTTTCAACTGAAGACGTCTTCGCATTTTGTGAAACATAATTTCTGTAGCCGCAGAAAAACAGATTTTGCAAGAAATCAAAAAGAGTGGAAACAGCCCAACCCAGAACCGGCATTCGATGTACAGCCGCGTATAAAAAAAACGCGAACAGTGGAGCGACAGCCTCGCTCTCATCGCGCCATTGAACGGTCGCTAGCGGAAGCTCTCGCACATGCACAGACCGTGGTGCACTTCGAGAGCAGTGACGGTGCCGAGCGGCTGGCCCTGTCGGAAAATGGGATTCGCGCAGTGATTTGTTTCAGAGTTTTGCCACATACGGCTCTAAGCGCTGAACCTTCGCAAAGTTGGCAAAGCAATGCGAAGTATATAATCGTGGCCTCGGCCTTCCCACGCGTCTAAATAAAAATAAAAAATGGTATCACTTCTTGTTTGTGTGTTCCTTGCCGCACAAAAAACAGTCAAACCCACGCGAAAGCGTGAATCATCGTGTCACGTCGAGATAAATATAAAGCGGATGTTGTTCTTTTTGTTCCTTTTTCTGCACGTGTCGCGGGTCATGTGATAAGCGTCCGCCGCTTTGTCAACTCTGCAAAGGCTTGCGTAACTCTGAAACAAATCACTGTGCGAATCACAATTTTCGACAGGGCCGGCCTCTCGGCACCGTCACTACTCTCGGAGCGCACGACATTCAGCGCGTGTGCGCAGCGCAAGCTTCCGCTGGCTACCGTTGAATGGTGCAATGAGAGCGAGAGGCTGTAGCTCCATCATTCGCGTTTCTTTCATACGTGACTGTACAAGTATAAGTTCGTTAAACTGGCTTGCTGCAGTCCCGCCCAACCATAATACCCCCACGGAAGCGGCAAACTTTCGACGAGATGTGCTGTTTTAGCAGCTATAATTTTCAAATGCTCATCTTGTGATCAGACATACCCAATGACCAGATCGGGGTGGAGGAGAATAGATGGACTGCTCAGGTGGATGACTTATGGCTGTGTCTGTTTTCGTCGTCTACCGATATCAAAGGGAAAGCTGCAAATTACTTAGTTATTTTATCAAGGTCACATTATTTGTGTTTGTGTTTTATACACGCATTTGTTTTCTGTACACATTGCTGTCAAATGCATTAGAAATGAAACTATCGCCTTGAATATGCTTACTTTTCTGGCAATGAAACAAGTGACTGGAATTAAACGAGTCGGTGATATTGCAACTTGCTCTTTGATACTGTTGCACTTGCAAAACAGACTTGGCAATCAAGGAGCTACTTGAGCGGTCCATCTATTTCCTCATGCCACTGTCAGGTCGTTGGATAGGTCCCATCATGTGATAAGTATCTTAAGTAGTAGCCGTTAAAGGGCAACTCCGCTTCATTTTTGATATTTAGAAAACTATGCAGCCCTCTTCAGTATCATATAGGAAGACCCCATGTCAAATATTTCGATCTAATTCCGTCTATATATTTAATAAACTGGCCAGCAACCTTTCAAATGAGCCAAGTCGCCGAAATCTGCCAACTCTAGCGTGCGACGTGAGGCGCAATCGTCAGCGCAGTCAATGCGACGGAGTTGGAGCGGCCAACGTTGAACCACTACGTCAGAGGCATGAATACGTCATTCTCACGTTTTGTTTGTTTTTACTTCTCAGAGCGAAATTGAACGATGACCTCATAAGTTTCTCCTCCCGGTGTTGGCTCAAGGGCGTCCACGTGATCACCGTAATGCGGATGCGCTAGTTTGCGCTGCCCTGCGCGTTTATCGCATGTCCGGTTTCTCCGCTCCCCCTCTCCTCTTTCGTCTTCTCCCTTCCCCCGCTCCCCCGGGTTATCACCGTCCACGCCTTGCGAAGCGGCCTGCCCGCGTCGCGTGTCCTGTACCTCGACCCCACGAACGTCACAAGACCACGTGGTTCGACGTGACGTGACCATGACTCTGACAACACGAGACCAATGTTGCCTGACGCAACCGAAGTTTCGGCTTCGGTATCAGCTGATGTTTAAATTAAGATTACAAAAATAATATTCCACATTTCGCGAATCCGAAGACGTAGAGCTGTTTAGTAGTGCTCTGTGAATCACATGCAAGCCTAAATTTTTCGGAATTGAGCGGAGTTGCCCTTTAAGATAGCACCCTTCCGCGAAAGTTGAGCGCTCTCGTGGTGGTGTTAAGGTTGGGTGGGATTGCAACAAGGCAGATTAAGGCAATTATAAATTAAATCTAGGTTAGTTCCATCTAGTGCCACCAGCAATGGCTGATCTTTACACCAAAGGAGCCCATGAACAGTGATTGTGGCAGGCTGGAAGAAACCTTCTTGGCAAGCCCACATGTTTAGATTGATGACTCTGCTGCTACCTGAGGGGTAACGTTGTATTTCATTATAAACATTTATTTATGGATTAACTGAATCAATATCTGGAAATATAGAGTGTTGGTCAATATGTGTGTGTGTATAATATTAAGCATGGAAACTTTTGGAACTCCAAGTGAGCCTTTTAAGTTCTTTGTATCCCGTCTCTTTCCAGGAACCAGATACAGATGCGTGGCTTCAGGTTGCCAAGGGCTTCAGCAGGAGCTGGCAGTTCCCAAATTGCCTTGGTGCTGTAGATGGGAAGCACATCGTGATTCAAGCTCCTGCAAAATCTGGCAGCATGTATTTCAACTACAAGGTATGCCTCAATTTTCATGCTACATTCTTCGATTCATAGCATTTTGTAGGGATGGAATTCTAATGCTTTTCATTACTATCTGTGTTTACATTACCATAAAATACTGGGCAAGCACTCCCGCCTATATTTAGAGATAAATTCCTCCAAAACGTGGAGGGGGCCCTTGGTCGGACTGGGACCAAAATTCAAGATGGCGTTCACAAAATGGCAACCAGTAAAACAGAAAACAAACAGGCCAGTCTGCATCGTCTAAAAAAAAAAATTATTTACCAGCATTGATTGTTTCATCTGCAAAAGATTCATAACAGAGCGCCTGGCGTTCGCATCATTCACTGTCGAATCCGCAATAAGATTCTTCGGAGTTCGAGCCAAAAATGAGATCCAGACATTCGGCCCTCAGCTCGTCGGGGTCTTCGGGGACAACGGCGCCGATCGCCCTCTTCGGACCTGTGGAGTGCGTTCGCAATGCCACACCCCTTGTACGAACGCGCGACAGGTCCTTATGGGGTGGAAGAACACGCCTCGGCTACGAAGTCCAGGACGTCCTGCCATGAGGTTGCAGGTTGCCTTTTGGAGTCCTCTTTTCTTTTTTCATAAAGGCCTCCCAGGTCCTTCGAAGACTGGCCTTGAATGGTTTATTCCAGAACATGTCCGCGGGCTGAAGCAGACTGGCGCATCCAGCTGGCATGTACACGACATCAGTGTCGCACTCCTCGATTATGTCCTTAGCCGCCGGGGTCTTATGTATGGGCGCCTGGTCTAACACTAGCAGTCGCAGCACGTCGTCAGTGTTTGGGCCCCATATCCTCCCTAGCCACTCATATAACTTTTCGGTTGTCATCCATCCATTCTTGGAAGCTGTGACGCAAACGTTCGCAAGGGATGAAAAAACAAAACAAAAGAGGGATAAGCGGGAAGATCCCAGCAAGAGCCTTGATGAGCCTCCGTATACCAGGTGAGCACCTTTTGCGACTTTATGACTGAGGAATGTTAAGCATTGTGAGGCCGCGCCTCGCAATGCGTAGCATTCCTCAGTCATAAAGTTGAAAGCAAAAAGGTTCTCACCTGGTATATGGAGACTCATCAAGGCTCTTGCTGGGACCTTCCTGCTTGGCTCCTTAAGGATGACGAACGCTGGTAGCTTGTGGCCATAGGTGCAGGCTGCCAAAGCAACCGTGAACCCCTGCCTAGCACTGCCGGTGTTGGCAATCCGAACTGTACTGGCTCCCACGAGGTTGTTGGTTCTATTCGCAGGCGTGTCCATTCGAACCATTGTTTGGTCCATGTTTGCGATGTTGCGCCGGAGCTTGCTCTTTCCAAAGTTCTGTTGTAATAAAACTTCGTACTTCTCCCGCTCGCGGATTCTCTTATGGTCCAGCTTGAAATAGTGCAAAGTCAAATACACATTCTTGCCATTTTCCCGATGCCACTCCACGAATTCGATTTTCTTCTGCACTGTATACGAATGCATAGCGCACAAAGACAACAGCTCTTGACGCAGGCAAAGAGAAAATGGCGGTCGCATGTCGGGTTCCTTTCTGCCTTGGATTGGATTCGCTTGACTTCATATTGTCTCCAAGCACTGCCACAGCGAAAGAGCCCAGAACAAAGCTAAATTATCACATATATTTCTATTTTATATGAAATAATCCTGTTACCACAAGAAATCTATAAAAGAAAGAAAAACCACCGGTGGGTTACGGTAAGTTTGTTCGACGGAAACCGTGGGCGGCGGCGGTGGGGCGGGGTGCTTATACGGTTATTGCCAAAAATATAAAAATATTCGTAAAATAGGAGGGGTGCTCACACAAGCGAGGGCACATGCTCGGTATTTTACGGTACATCCATCATAGTACTTGCTCCACATCAACAATATCTTTGCAAAAAAACATATAATTCCTTTCATTAACACACATATTTTCCTTGCATGACATGTGGCATTACTTACAATTTTCTTGGCATCTACAAATTACATAAACCCCTGAGCTTGGTACTTGTTTAAATGCAGTTAATGATATGCTTACTGGTGTAATGCAGCAGAAGGTTTCATGGTGTCTTCTGTAGAAAGTTGCTACTCCTTTCTCTGTACTTTCCCCAATCCGAAAGGCAGTCAACTGGATCGCAAAGAAGTTTTTAATGATTTCAGTACAGAGCAGACATAATGCTGTCACATGTGGCTGTGGCTTAATTCGAACTGCTAATTGTTTACTGTCAAACTGTTGAAAAATAGGAAAAAGATTTCGGAGGTTTATTGTCTCTTACATTGCCTAAAATCATGTTTTTTATTAATTATTTTATGACTACGCACACTGCCCGTGAATAACACACCATAAATTTCAGGGGACCTACTCCATCGTGCTGCTTGCCGTAGTCGACAGCGCCTACAAGTTTGTGGTCGTGGATGTCGGTGCCTACGGAAAGCAGAGCGATGGAGGAGTCCTCAAGCAGTCCATTTTTGGACAACTCCTCGAGGAAGGCCGTCTGGGGCTGCCCCGGGACCTACTGCTGCCCAATACAAGGCTGCCTGCACCTTGTGTTTTCGTGGGGGACGAGGCCTTCCAGCTCAGGCCGGATTTTCTCAGGCCTTACCCTGGGCGTGGAGTTGATGCCGAAAAGCGAATCTTCAACTACCGCCTCAGCCGAGCAAGGTGACACGAAGTTCAGTAAGGCTAGTGTGATGCTAGTGCCTAAATGCCAACCTGCCAACTCCAATGTTCATAATACTCTCGTGGAGGAGAGGGATTGGCTCCGCACACGTATCCTTGGCGTTTCAGTGAAGCGACATGTAGCTTGATGTCTGCCTTAGTCACCAAGTGAAGTGAGTATTTCAGTATTGCTTGCCAAGTATACATTTAATCTTGCCTTTTTTGGGTGGTACAAGGTGCAAAATGCCTTGATTTGGTGGGTATAGGTTTGTTTGGAGCCACTGTATATATTCCTAAAGAAAGGAAAGTAATGTAAACTCGAATGCCAATTCAGCAACTAGTGGGGAATGCCACCAAAGCCCCAACTCTGCATGGGAATGCAAGAAAACTTCAAAATGTTAATGCTTTACCATTTTCACGTCACTACAGTCTTCAAGAGGGTAAAATTAGCTTCGGATTTTGAATTGTCTATTATTTCAGCATTCCGTCGATCCCTCCCATTAAGTGGATTACATCTGGAGTCTCTGTTGGGGAAGATGAGGGAGAGGGACGCTTTGTCAGCAAAGCGCACGCATCAAACAATTGCGTTACTCTGCTTCCTCTAAGGGCAGGTACAGTGGCACTAGGTTTGTTGCATGCCATCACTCTATAAAACTGTGGCGACTAGGTGAACGCCATGATCATTCATTGGACGTAGTTGTCGTACACTTCACGAAAAAAAAAACGGAAGAATGCTTGGGCAAGCCACAAAATGCAACAAATCACATGTAAAGTCCACTAAGGTGTGATCTTTCCAGATTCTGTATTTGGATCAATGTTCATCAGACAGTTGCCAGGGCGGTTTCAAATTTACATACCAACTTAGCAAACTTTCCACAGAATATATACACCCTTTTCTGCCTTCCGATGTTTGTCACCAGCTGAATAAAGTGCCATCTTTTTCGGATGATGCTGCGTGTCTGCATTGACAGTGGATGCAGCATGCCAAGAGAGTCATACTTCAAATAACTGGCGACAAACACTGGGGAAGGAGATAAGGGTTCAGCTTTAGCAAGAACGCATCTGATAAAAGTGTCTCACATTGCTACCAACATGTGGAGTGGTTATTCTCAGGCCTTTTAAACTCAAAAAACCTAAAAGTAAAAAAAAAGAAAGAAAGAAAGAAGTAACAGCGATTTTTGTTTGCAAGTTTATTGCATGGAATGCATTTCCTAAGAGGAAAGGATAGGCGGGTAGGTGTGGCTATGTGAGGATGGATAAATTTCTAGAATGAGGGGTTTTTATTATAATGTATTCCATGCATTAAAAGAGCAAAGGAACCTTTCCAGTCTTATAATGATGCAGTTTGCGAAACATACAAACTTTTCGAATAATTATTATGTACCGTATTTGCACGATTCTAACGCGCAGGTATATGTGACAACTAATTATTTGAAAACTAACTCATTACCGATTCTTACGCGCTCATAAAGAAATTAATGCTGAACACCACAATCACCAGAAAATGGTTGATTGCACTAGTTATTTCTTGCGTCGGATGACAGTTCTTGTTCACTTTGCACATATGGTCGTTCGAAATTCCACACTCCGTGAATCAATATCCGTATGTGCCTGTAGTGTGTTCTTGAACTCTAGCAGCTTTCATCCCGCAATACCATGTGGTTGCCATCGATAATCCACCGATTA
Organism: Ixodes ricinus; assembly: GCA_037355805.1. NCBI lineage: Eukaryota > Metazoa > Arthropoda > Arachnida > Ixodida > Ixodidae > Ixodes > Ixodes ricinus. The sequence goes on from JAZHYW010026775.1 coordinate 29,986, forward strand.
TTGTAAAACGTGCGAGTGCTCCTCTCCAACGCTTGTGTCGCATGGAAAGAACATTGGTACTGCTGTGCGCAGCGAAATGGAAGCGAGTGACGCCATATGGATAGCTGTTGCGAGATGAGCGACTCGCACTTCGGTTCCGCAATGCTTGTCGCTGCTAGTAAAACAAGCATGTTGCACGTTCCTTAAGATCCGATTTGAGAACCCACAATCTGGGATGTAATACCTTGCACCGTCTTTTGATTAAAAGAATTGTTTATCTTTTCCAGATTTTTTCTAAGTCAATTTCTTACTTCTAAATTCCAATGCAAACATTGTAAACTGTATTCAGACCCTTTACAGAAAGTTTGGGAAGGTTTGTTTGTATGCTAACATGTCTTTAATGGGGTCAAATTTTTGTTACGTTGTCAAGGCTAGCATAGTTCCACAGTGCTGAAGGCCCCACACCCTGTATGACTGACAGCAAAGGCAGGGAGAGGGGTGGACAAAAGAAAGTTCCCTTCGCTCTTTCTCCTCAGTGATGCTCATCTGTTGTAACGCAAGTAAACGAGAGAGAAGAGGAGGAGATAATGTCTCTACCTTCCCTTTCTTTTTGTTGCCCAGCTCTCCTTAGGTCACTTGGAAGGCTTGGCCTGCCTCGCCCTTCATTGCAAAAATAGGTTATCACCAATTGTAGATGGGACGTGAAGAAATGACCTTGCTCTTTGCTTTTGTCACACCTAACAGGAGATGCGCCGAGAACGCCTTTGGCATCTTGGTGACTCGCTGGAGGATTCTCGAGAGGAGGCTCGGGGAAAACCCGCAGAATGCAGAGGAGCTAGTGAAAGCTCTCTGCGTCCTGCACAATTTTCTCATGAGTCAACATGCGGGAGACGACACATACTGCGCTGCAAGCTACGGCGACTACATCAATGCAGCTGGACAAAGGAAAGGCGGCCAGTGGCGCAAGCTCCTTGTGCAGCCACCGATGCAAGTGGCCAGAGTTCTAGCTCGGAACTTTGCCCTTACGGCCCGTTATGTCAGAGACCTTTACATGCAGTACTTCAATAGTCCTGCAGGTAAGGTTTCTTGGCAAGATGCTGTACTACAGCGCTAAGCAATCTGAAGGCTCAGGTTTGCCCTTTGGGCCATGTTCATTCTTTTTTTTTTTAATTGCAATTTTTTTTAGTGCACTGTGCAATGCAATAGACCCTTCTAGCAATTCTGTGCCATCTAATAGCGGCGTTTCAAAACTACATGCTGGTTGCCATTTGTACGGTACATAGACCTCCAGATAATGAGACATACCATTGTGCGGTGGTATCCTACAGTTAATAGCTATAACGAATGTAATGACCCCTAGATTGGTATTACAAACTTATTGGTTAATCTAAAACATTGATTTATTCTACATTATTCAGTATATCGTTCTCATCTTTTTCTCCTTCGCTTCCCCCTTCTCGTCGTTGTCGCCGATCTGATATGAATCCACTTCAACTAATATTTGGAGTTAGAGGTTTAGTCAGATTCACTCTGCTGTGACATTCGACGCTATGAAGACGAGTAATTAATGAAGTTGAGTGATATAAAATCGTCATATATATTGAAGCCACCGGGCTTCATAGTAGGTCATCTAGCAGTAGGGGTAAAATATTTTATTGCAAATTCGACAAGCTCAGTTGAAGGGGGCTGTTTTTGTCTTTGGGATTTTGCTGTGTTTTAAGATGTATTAATATTTATGTAGTCCTTTCACTACGATTCTTTCCACTTAACACTAGTTAATAATCCATTTCTTTATTATTGCTTGTGCTGTTGTCTACCGCCAATCTTTTTTTTTCATTTTGTAATTGCAACAAGCAGTTCTTCTTTCTTTATGCTATTTATTAGAGTAATGTAAAAAATTACATTACTTTTTGCTCCTGCAAAGATCTGTTTTACTGGGGTTCCAATGTTGGTCTAAAAACAATTATTTTCAAGTCGAAGATTTTATTGCACTTTTTTATTGCGCATGTGTTGCATACAATAGTTAGGAAAAGATAAAAAAGCTGTAGCAAACTCGAGCATTGTTTGTGTGGTATATTGCGGTGTCATATATAAATATTGTGCTCTTCAGTGAAGTGTTGCGTGAATGGATGAGTAGATTGATTTGACATTGCAACACACATGCACACCTGCTTTTCTCCTATTGCCACGCACTTTGGTCATATGCCCATAGGAGCGCTAAATCCCCGCCATACAAAGCAGTCGAGGGAACAACAGATGCTATCATCCCTAGCACACTTTATGATATGTAACTTGCATTTCTAGGGCCATATGACCAGTGCACGTGGCAATGAGGGTAAGACAGGTGCCTATGTGACGAAAGGGACAAAGACAAACAGAAAAAAATCTCCAAACACAGCTATACCCGTTTTCACCTCAAGAAAAAAGCAAGTTTTCCGCTCATTGTTCGCGTGCGGCGCGAAGTGGTTCTTACGAGATTTTGTTGTCGGAGGAAAAAGCGATGCTTTTGTCGTTTGAAGCGTGTACGTCTTAATAAGATAACACATATCTAATCTAAAATTCACCTACAGATATCTTAATTATCAATATAAAGAGGGAAATTAGTAATCCTCCACGATGTGCCGGCGGACTTTTTTTACTATGGTTCTTGAGGTGAAAACGAGTATAGGTGACTGGTGCACGACTGAAAAATCCGCCTGGTCAGGGTATCGAACCCGGGACCTCTCCATTTGAAATGGAGAAGTTCTGGGTTCGATACCGGGACCAGGCGGATTTTTTCAGTCGTGCACCAGTCACCAGCTCGCTTTCACCTTTGCATTTAATTGCACATGTGTGTGTCTCTGTCCAATAAACATGGGTTTAGGGTTGTGTTGAACATAGTTTTAAGTGTCATGTTCAGGCATTCGGACCTGCATCAGGGTGGTTGGGACCATTCCCCTTTGGTACTGCGTGATCACATCCACAAGATGCATCATGCAGTACCCATGCAGGTCCTCGGGCACTCTGTCTACGAGGGGAGCGAGAGATAATAAAAAGTGTTCAGTGTAACTGATCTTGTTCTCCAGTTGCTTATCTATGTTGTCAATGATGACGTCTGTGTTCTGTCTTCGTTTAGGGGTATTATTTCTTTGTGGAGCATTGCGTGGTGGAGTTGGGTTCGGTTGGGAAAAAGCAGCAGCAATGGATTGAGGAGAAGGCAGGGAACGGCAGGGAGCAGAAGAGGCAGACTGAGTTGGACGTGACTGAGAAGCCGAAGTGGAAGGGAGGGTTGAAATGGGAGAAAGGTTAGGGATACTGTCGTCGCTGCCAGAAGATACCATGGACAAGAGGAGCTCGGATGGGTCTCCTCCTCCCCCTCCTCCTCCTGTTCGTAGCCTCTCAGGACCTCGTCCACAGAGTTTTCTTCAGGCGCTGTGGGTGTTGCGGGTCTTGAAGCATTCATGTTGCTTGTGGTGCTAGAGAAATATAAAATATTGGAACAATTAGGTGGGTACCTTGAAGTTCTTGCTTGAAGTGAGAGAAAGGTTAAAAGAACTTTTTGACATGGGCTGTTGTATTTCAGCCACACTAAAAAGATTTATAACCACACTTACTGGCGTCCTTCCACAAAGTCTTTGATGAACAGCATCTGCTTGAAGTGGATCCATGGGGACTTCGGTTCCCCAGCTGCAGCACCACTCTTCATCTTCGCAATTTTCAGCTTTTTTCCAAAGGTATCTCTTAGGTATCGCCACCTATTGGTGACGGCCTTGACATCGTCTATGGGAAGATTAATACATTTTATGCTTTTTGAGATGCAGATCTCAATGTAAAGGTAAGTGTGGTCACCAAAAACATGTTCTGTAGAAGTTGCATACAGGAGTCAATGTTACAAATAATGTTAGTCTGGGCAAATTGATATATACAAGCAGTCAATTCATGTGATATTTGCATGACATGAACTCGCCATTTCGTTGTTTGATATGTGGGATGAAACTTCCCTATCTGCACTACTAAATTGATGGTGCTGAAAAATACAGGAAATGTACGTCGTCTACGCCTGCCAGAAGTCGTAACAAAATAGTAGAAGGAAGTATAGTAACAAAACAACCCATCTGGTATCTTTGAAAGGCAGACCTACCTCAGTGGCAATCAATTCGTCGAAACAACGTTTCATCGACAGATCGTTTCGTCGACAGCTCGAATTAGTTATTTCTGTAATCAGCCGCTACAGAGCAACCAGGTATATAAACACGCGTCCCAGTGATTCACGCGCGTCAAAATATCGCAACAGCGTGTTCCGCGAAACGAGTTTCCACGAAACGTAGTGTAAACAAAAAATTGTCCACGAAACGCAATTCCATCAAACTACACGAAAGCCCTCCTCCCCTCCCCGAGTTTAGGCCCTTCGTAAACATCTAGAGAGGATCACAACCTCCAACCTGTGAAAGGAACATGGGAAACCATCGCTGTCGCGCTGTGTACGTACCTGAAGATCCCGCGAGGCCCATGCCTTGCGCGACAAACGTCCAACTCGCAAGTCGCGCATCGGCGTCTCTGTACAACGTATCCCTCTGGTTCCAAATCGCTGGCCGACTCTGGATCAGCGAAATCAAAAGTTCGTTTTCCGACGCGCGGGAGCTTTTCGCCGGAGCGGTGGCCATTACACAACGTCGGAAGAGGGACTCGCTCGCATCCGGATTCTTGCTCCTGAATAGCCCACTCCCCAAAACGTGACGTCCTCATGACGTTCTCGCTACCTGCGTCGTCATTGGCTGCGGCCATCCGACCACCGCAACCACCTCTGGACAGTCCGTCGCATGCCGCAACGCCGTTCCGACGTTGCGACACGACCAAACCGTCCGCGTCCGACCGTCGTATTGCCTGATCGGACGTCGGATCGGACGTCGGATCGGACGGTTTCGTCGTACATGTGTTTCGCGCTT